>CM069144.1:4219145-4431645 GCA_035221665.1 Okamejei kenojei
GACATTTTCAGAAGCTATACAGACATTCAATACCATCCAGATCCAGGGGCCACAGTTTAGGAATAAGGGGTAAGCCATTTAGAACGGAAATGAGGAAACACTTTTTCACACAGAGAGTCGTGAGTCTGTGGAATTCTCTGCCTCAGAGGGCGGTGGAGGCCGGTTCTCTGGACACTTTCAAGAGAGAGCTAGATAGGGCTCTTGAAGATAGCGGAGTCAGGGGATATGGGGAGAAGGCAGGGACGGGGTACTGATTGGGGATGATCAGCCATGATCACAGTGAATGGCGGTGCTGGCTGGAAGGGCCGAATGGCCGACTCCTGCACCTATTGTCTCTCGTCTATTGTCAATACTGTTTACACACATCGCTCAAATTACACAAATTTCTCCCCACCCTTGCCATTCATGTGGCTCACTTCACTGGCGTGGAATCCCTTCCCTTATGTTGAGGGGCGTCTCCACCACACCCAGCCACCTAGGTCCAGCAGCAGAAGGACCCTAGACTGTGGTCGTCCCCCACCGAACCTTGCCGTTGGCTGCACCGAGCTTCAGAACACACAGAATAACGTTCCCAGCTCCGAGCTGGGGGAATCTCGCGGCCTTTCCAAAGAATATAAACGCACGAGGCTATCAATTGTAGGATGCCGCCGTAATATTAACACGTCCAATTATCGCGTTATGTTATCCTGGACATTACCAGCCCTCCCCTGAACGATTAAAACAACAAATGGCAAGTAGTCTAAATTAAGCTTCATATAAACACAAACAGCAGAGCAGATGCACGGGTTATTTTACTCAGAGTAGGGGAATCAAGAACCAGGGGACGTTGGGTTTAAGGTGAAAGGGGAAAGATTTAATAGGAATCTGAGGGGAACCTTTTTCACACAGGTTGGTGGGTGTATGGAGCAAGCTGCCACATGAAGTAAATGAGGCAGGTACTATCACAGGTCAAATTAGACTTGATCAGGTACATAGATACGTAAGATTTAGAAGGATATGGGCCAGACGCAGGTAAGTGGGACTAACTTAGATGCGGCATGTTGGTCGGCATGGATGAGTTGGGCCGAAGGGCCAGTTTCCCTGCTGTACAACTCTATCAAGCGGAGACTACACTATGTCTGAAAACGTCACCTATCCCGACCCGCTGAGTTACTCCAGCACTCTGTGAAACGTCACCTATCCATGTTCCCCACAGATGCTGCCTGACCCGCTGAGTTACTCCAGCACTCTGTGAAACGTCACCTATCCACGTTCTCCACAGATGCTGCTTGACCCGCTGAGTTACTCCAGCACTCTGTGAAACGTCACCTATCCATGTTCTCCACAGATGCTGCCTGACCCGCTGAGTTACTCCAGCACTCTGTGAAACGTCACCTATCCATGTTCTCCACAGATGCTGCCTGACCCGCTGAGTTACTCCCAAAGTTTGAGTCCTTTTGTGCAAACTAGCATCTGCAGACCCTTGTTTCTACACTGCTGGATTATTATAATATTCTCAATAAAATAATATCAGAAATATATGAAAAATAATATTAGATATGAAAACATGCATGTTATCTAGTGTTTACTTTTAGACATATACAATAGGTGCAGGAGTAGGCCATTCGGCCCTTCGAGCCAGCACCGCCATTCAATGTGATCATGGCTGATCATCCCCAATCAGTACCCCGTTCCTGCCTTCTCCCCATATCCCCTGACTCCGCTATCTTTAAGAGCCCTATCTAGCTCTCTCTTGAAAGTATCCAGAGAACCGGCCTCCACCGCCCTCTGAGGCAGAGAATTCCACAGACTCGCAACTCTCTGTGTGGAGAAAGTGTTTCCTCATTTCTGTTCTAAATGGCTTACCCCTTATTCTTAAACTGTGGCCCCTGGTTCTGGACACCCCCAACATCGGGAACATGTTTCCTGCCTCTAGCGTGTCCAAACCCTTAACAATCTTATATTGTTTCCTTGAGTCACATTCTGTGACTCAGAATGGCAGGCAGTGACTAGTGGGGTACCGCAGGGCTCAGTGCTGGGACCCCAGCTATTTACAATATATATTAATGATTTGGACGAGGTAATTGAATACAACATCTCCAAGTTTGCGGATGACACTAAGCTGGGGGGCAGTGTTAGGTGTGAGGAGGATGCTAGGAGGCTGCAAGGTGACTTGGATAGACTGGGTGAGTGGGCAAATGCATGGCAGATGCAGTATAATGTGGATAAATGTGAGGTTATCCACTTTGGTGGCAAAAACAGCGGGGTATACTATTATCTTAATGGTGGCAAATTAGGAAAAGGGGAGATGCAACGAGACCTGGGTGTCATGGTACACCAGTCATTGAAAGTAGGCATGCAGGTGCAGCAGGCAGTGAAGAAAGCGAATGGTATGTTAGCATTCATAGCGAAAGGATTTGAGTATAGGAGCAGGGAGGTTCTACTGCAGTTGTACAGGGTTTTGGTGAGACCACACCTGGAGTATTGCGTACAGTTTTGGTCTCCAAATCTGAGAAAAGACATTCTTGTCATAGAGGGAGTGCAGAGAAGGTTCACCAGACTGGGTTGACAGGACTTTCATATGAGGAAAGACTGGATAGACTTGGCTTGTACTCGCTAGAATTTAGGAGACTGAGGGGGGATCTTATAGAAACTTACAAAATTCTTAAGGGGTTGGACAGGCTAGATGCAGGAAGATTGTTCCCGATGTTGGGGAGGTCCAGAACAAGGGGTCACAGTCTAAGGATAAGGGGGAATTCCTTTAGGACCGAGATGAGGAAAACATTTTTCACACAGAGAGTGGTGAGTCTCTGGAATTCTCTGCCACAGAAGGTAGTTGAGGCCAGTTCATTGGCTATATTTAAGAGGGAGTTAGATGTGGCCCTTGTGGCTAAAGGAATCAGGGGGTATGGAGAGAAGGCAGGTACAGGATACTGAGTTGGATGATCAGCCATGATCATATTGAATGGCGGTGCAGGCTCGAAGGGCCGAATGGCCTACTCCTGCACCTATTTTCTCTGTTTCTATGTTTCTATATGTTTCAATAAGATATTATTATTACATTACACTTCTCCCCGTATCTGAACCCCTTTTGTCTCCTTTCTCCCCCACCCCCAGCCTCTGTCACTCACTCCACACATCTGCCAACCCCCCCCCCCACCTGTATCCACCTATCACTCACCGAGCTCTATCCTGCCCCCACATCTCTTGTTTTTTTTTCAGTTTTCAGCCCCCTACGCCAATGTGAAGAAGGGTCCCGACCCCGAAACATCACCTGCACATTCCCTCCACAGATGCCGCCTGACCCGCAGAGTTCCTCCAGCACTTGGGGGAATCTTTGACTTTTCTATGTGGGGGAGGGGGGCAGGGTAAGGGGGAAACTAACTCCCAGTCGCTTCCTGGCGGGGACGCGACTATTTCTCCGAGTCGCGTCCTCGCCCCCCCACCTCGCGGCCTAACACCTTGATCGGAGCGGCCTTTCCTGCCGGGGACCGGGAACCGGACCAGAGCTGCAACAGCGGCGGCGCTGGAGTCACCGCGGAGCGGGCGATACCTAGCTGGGTCGCCGTTGGAGCTCCGGAGCGTTGGGCCGCTGCTCCAACATCGTGGAGCTCTGGTTTAGAGAGCTCCCAACGCGGGCGGCGCTGACCGTCATCGTGGAGTCCTGTGGCCCTTTGCCGAGGGCCTCCAGCGTTGCATCTCCACCCGGCGCGGCCTGTGGAGTTTGGGAGCCGCGGGCTCCGGTAGGAAGGGGCCGACTCGGGGCCCAGGCCACTGAGGTCGTCCCCCAGCCCCAACATCGGACTTACATCACCCCGGGGCCTGATGATCGGGCCGCCCAGAGCTGCCTGAACCGCTGCGGAGGGCTCGGGGAGGCCCCGACCAGGGGGAACAGTGGGGAACTTTGGAGGAAGAGACTGACCCTGGTGCCTTCCCTCACAGCGGGAAACTTTGATCCTGCTGTGTGGGGATGTTTTATGTCGAATACTATCAACTGTAACTTGTGTCTCTATTTTTACTGTACGGCTGCACGGTGAGTTCATTTCACTGTGCCAACTGACACACGTGACAAATAAATGTATCTTGTGTCTTGTTTTGATCAGGATTCCAGCGCCTCTGCTTAGTCAGTCTGCGGTTTGCTCGGAAGTCGCTCATGTATACCTTACCCGGCAGTTGCGTAGATTATCAGTCATTGCTTTTGATGCCTTCAGGTAGTTTGAAACTGGGCCAAGGCTGACGTCATCTAGTTAACCTGCCCAAGTCTCGTTCCAGTCAGAGGTTCGATGAGCTCCTTGCCAGGTGAAGGGCACCTGTAGTCAGGATCAAACCTGGGTCTCTGGCGCAGAAACACTACCGTCTTGAAACGTATAAGATTGTTAAGTGTTTGGACCCGCTAGAGGCAGGAAACAGGTTCCCGATGTTGGGGGAGTCCAGAACCAGGGGCCACAGTTTAAAAATAAGGGGTAAGCCATTTAGAACAGAGACGAGGAAACACTTTTTCTCACAGTGAGCTGTGAGTCTGTGGAATTCTCTGCCTCAGAGGGCGGTGGAGGCCGGTTCTCTGGATACTTTCAAGACAGAGCTAGATAGGGCTCTTAAAGATAGCGGAGTCAGGGGATATGGGGAGAAGGCAGGAACGGGGAACTGGTTGTGGATGATCAGCCATGATCACATTGAATGGCGGTGCTGGCTCGAAGGGCCGAATGGCCTCCTCCTGCACCTATTGTCTATTGTCGATTGTCTACTGGCTGCGTGAAGTCTGAAAAAGGGCACCGACCCAAAAACATCACATTTTAACCTTTACCTGCAACATGCATTATTATTATTTATTTGGAATTAATTCCGTTCCCATGGAAGAAGGGAGGTTTTTTTTTCTAAGGATATTCATAATCCAGTGATCTCATGTCTTTGGCAATTGCGACCTTTAACTCTGATTCTGGGAAGAGATCCTGTAGACAGGTGAGCAACTGGCTGGAACGACCCGTCTCAGGGGAGTGGGTGAGTCACGAAAGGTGCATCCCTTCACCTGGCAAGCAGCTCATCGAACCTCTGACTGGAACGAGACTTGGGCAGGTTAACGAGATGACGTCAGCCCTGGCCCAGTTTCAAACTACCTGAAGGCATCAAAAGCAATGTCTGATAATCTACGCAACTGCCGGGTAAGGTATTCATGAGCAACTTCCGAGCAAACCACAGACTGATTAAGCAGAAGCGCAGAGGAATTGCAGGCGCTGGAATCTTTATCAAAACACCAAGTGCTGGATGAACTCTGCGGGTCAGGCAGCATCTGTGGAGGGAATGTGCAGGTGACGTTTGGATGTTTCAGAAAACTGAAAAATAAAACGAGAGGTGGGGGCAGGATAGAGCTCGATGAGTGATAGGTGGATACAGGTGGGGGGGGGGGGGTTGGCAGATAGGTGGAGTGAGTGACAGAGGCTGGGGGTGGGGGGGAAAGGAGACAAAAGAGGGTCAGATGCGGAGTGGAGAGGTGAGGTGAAAATGTAAAGCCGGAGGGAGGGGTGTGGGTGTGGGTTCCCTTCTTCTGTATCCACCTATCACTCACTAGGCTTTATCCCACCCCCTCCTCTCTTTTCTCCCCCCCCACCCCCATCAGCCTGAAGAAGGCCCCTGACCCAAAACACCACATTCCCTCCACTGAATGTTTGAGTATTTTGCCTACATCCCATTATTCTACACCTAACACTGCCTCGGCTAGGCCAGCCATAGACAATAGACAATAGGTGCAAGAGTAGGCCATTCGGCCCTTCGAGCCAGCACCGCCATTCAATGTGATCATGGCTGGTCATCCAAAATCAGTACCCCGTTCCTGCCTTCTCCCCATTTCCCTTGATTCCATTAACCCAAAGAGCTCTATCTAACTCTCTCTTGAAAACATCTTGAATAAGAGACAGTCAAGAGAGTTTATAGTCATATGTAAGGCCTGTTTCCGCGCTGTACGTCTAAACTAAAGTAAAGCCTGGATAGAGTGTTGAGACCCTTCTTCAGACATGTGTGTCTAACACTCTGAGCAACACGAACGGGTTTGGAGACTGTGTAAGAATGAACTGCAGATGCTTGTTCAAACCGAAGATAAACGCAAAAATCTGGAGCAACTCAGCGGGACAGGCAGCATCTCTGGAGAATTATTCTGAACAAAGGTCTCGACCCGAAACGCCACCCATTCATTAGACAATAGACAATAGGTGCAGGAGTAGGCCGTTCGGCCCTTCGAGCCAGCACCGCCATTTCATGTAGTAATGCCTACTATATACTGTTGTGCTGAAGCAAAGTAAGACTTTCATTGTCCTATCTGGGACACATGACAATAAACTCTCTTGAATCTTGAATCTTGATCATCCCCAATCAGTACCCCGTTCCTGCCTTCTCCCCATATCCCCTGACTCCGCTATCTTTAAGAGCCCTATCTATCTCTCCCTTGAAAGTATCCAGAGAACCGGCCTCCACCGCCCTCTGAGGCAGAGAATTCCACAGACTCACAACTCCCTGTGAGAAAAAGTGTTTCCTCATCTCCGTTCTAAATGGCTTACCCCCAATTCTTAAGCAAAGAGTAGGAGTGAACGGGTCCTTTTCAGGATGGCAGGCAGTGACTAGTGGGGTGCAGCAAGGCTCAGTGCTGGGACCCCAGCTATTTAAAATATATATTAATGATTTGGACGAGGGAATTGAATGCAACATCTCCAAGTTTGCGGATGACACTAAGCTGGGGGGCAGTGTTCGCTGTGAGGAGGATGCTAGGAGACTGCAAGGTGACTTGGATAGGCTGGGTGAGTGGGCAAATGTTTGGCAGATGCAGTATAATGTGGATAAATGTGAGGTTATCCACTTTGGTGGCAAAAACAGGAAAGCAGAATATTATTTAAATGGTGGCCGATTAGGAAAAGGGGAGATGCAGCGAGACCTGGGTGTCATGGTACACCAGTCATTGAAAGTAGGATGCAGGTGCAGCAGGCAGTGAAAAAGCGAATGGTATGTTAGCTTTCATAGCAAAAGGATTTGAGTACAGGAGCAGGGAGGTTCTACTTCAGTTGTACAGGGTCTTGGTGAGACCACACCTGGAGTATTGCGTGCAGTTTTGGTCTCCAAATCTGAGGAAGGACATTATTGCCATAGAGGGAGTGCAGAGAAGGTTCACCAGACTGATTCCTGGGATGTCAGGACTGTCTTATGAAGAAAGACTGGATAGACTTGGTTTATACTCTCTGGAATTTAGGAGATTAAGAGGGGATCTTATAGAAACTTACAAATTCTTAAGGGGTTGGACAGGCTAGATGCAGGAAGATTGTTCCCGATGTTGGGGGAAGTCCAGGACAAGGGGTCACAGCTTAAGGATAAGGGGGAAATCCTTTAAGACGAGATGAGAAAGACTTTCTTCACACAGAGAGTGGTGAGTCTCTGGAACTCTCTGCCACAGAGGGTAGTTGAGGCCAGTTCATTGGCTATATTTAAGAGTGAGCTGGATGTGGCCCTTGTGGCTAAGGGGATCAGAGGGTATGGAGAGAAGGCAGGTACGGGATACTGAGTTGGATGATCAGCCATGATCATATTGAATGGCGGTGCAGGCTCGAAGGGCTGAATGGCCTACTCCTGCACCTAATTTCTATGTTTCTATGTTTCTATGTTTCTTCATATGGAAGTCCTGCCATCCCAAGAATCAGTCTGGTAAACCTTCTCTGTAATCCCTCTATGGCAAGAATGTCTTTCCTCAGATTAGGAGACCAAAACTGTACGCAATACTCCAGGTGTGGCCTCACCAAGATCCTGTACAACTGCAGTAGAACCTCCCTGCTCTTGTACTCAAATCCTTTTGCTATGAATGCCAATATACCATTCGCTTTTTTCACTGCCTGCTGCACCTGCATGCCTACTTCCAATGACTGGTGTACCATGACACCCAGGTCTCGTTGCATCTCCCCTTTTCCTAATCGGCCACCGTTCAGATAATAGTCTACTTTCCTGTTTTTGCCACCAAAGTAGATAACCTCACATTTATCCACATTATACTGCATCTGCCATGCATTTTCCCACTTACCCAGCCTATCCAAGTCATCCTGCAGCCTCCTAGCATCCTCCTCACAGCTAACACTGCCCCCCAGCTTCGTGTCATCCGCAAACTTGGAGATGTTGCATTCAATTCCCTCATCCAGATCATTAATATATATTGTAAATAGCTGGGGTCCCAGCACTGAGCCTTGCAGTACCCCACTAGTCACTGCCTGCCATCCTGAAAATGACAAGTTTACTCCTACTCTTTGCATCCTGTCTGCCAGCCAGTTCTCTATCCACATCAATACTGAACCCCCAATACCGTGTGCTTTAAGTTTGAATGCTAATCTCTTATGTGGGATCTTGTCAAAAGCCTTCTGAAAGTCCAGATATAACACATCCACAGGTTCTCCCTTATCCACACTACTAGTTACATCCTCGAAAAATTCAATAAGATTTGTCAGACATGACTTACCTTTCATAAATCCATGCTGACTTTGTCCAATGATTTCACCACTTGCCAAATGTGCTGCTATCCCATCTTTAATAATTGACTCTAGCAGTTTCCCCACTACCGATATTAGACTAACTGGTCTGTAATTCCCCGTTTTCTCTCTCCCTCTTTTTTTAAAAAGTGGGGTTACATTAGTTACCCTCCAATCCTCAGGAACTACTGCAGAATCTAAAGAGTTTTGAGAAATTATCACTAATGCATCCACTATTTCTGGGGCTACTTCCTTAAGTACTCTGGGATGCAGCATATCTGGCCCTGGGGATTTATCGGCCTTTAATCCCTTCAATTTACCTAACACCACTTCCCGGCTAACCTGGATTTCACTCAGTTCCTCCATCTCAATTGACCCCCGGTCCCCTGCTATTTCCGGCAGATTATTTATGTCTTCCTTAGTGAAGAAAGAACAAAAGTAGTTATTCAATTGGTCCGCTATATCCTTGTTCCCCATGATCAATTCACCTGTTTCTGACTGCAAGGGACCTACATTTGTTTTGACTAACCTTTTTCTCTTCACATATCTATAAAAACTTTTGCAGTCCATTTTTATGTTCCCTGCCAGTTTCCTTTCATAATCTATTTTCCCTTTCCTAATTAAACACTTTGTCCTCCTCTGCTGGACTCTGAATTTCTCCGTCCTCTGGTCGGCTGCGTTTTCTGGCTAATTTGTATGCTTCATCTTTAGTTTTGATACTATCCCTGATTGAGGGGGGTTCTCATAGAGACTTACAAAATTCTTAAGGGGTTGGACAGGCTAGATGCGGGAAGATTGTTCCCGATGTTGGGGAAGTCCAGGACAAGGGGGTCACAGTTTAAGGATAAGGGGGAAGTCTTTTAGGACCGAGATGAGAAAATCATTTTTCACACAGAGAGTGGTGAATCTGTGGAATTCTCTGCCACAGAAGGTAGTTGAGACCAGTTCGTTGGCTATATTTAAGAGGGAGTTAGATGTGGCCCTTGTGGCTAAAGGGATGGAGAGAAGGCAGGTACAGGATACTGAGTTGGATGATCAGCCATGATCATATTGAATGGGTCGAATGGCCTGCTCCTGCACCTATTTTCTATGTTTTCTATGTTTCTATAATCAAGGACCAGTCTCACCCCGGTCACTCCCTCTTCTCCCCTCTCCCATCAGGCAAGAGGTACAGAAGTGTGAAAACGCACACCTCCAGATTCAGGGACAGTTTCTTCCCAGCTGTTATCAGCGAACTAAACCACCCTACCACCAACTGGAGAGCGGGCCTGAGCTACTATCTACCTCATTGGAGACCCTCGGACTAGATCCAATCAGACCTTATTGCACTTTACATCGCACTAAACCCTCATCCCCTCTATTCGGTATCTGTACACTGCGGAGGGCTCGATTGTTAATCCCCGGGATGGCGGGAATGTCATATGAGGAAAGATTGGAAAGACTGGGCTTGTATTCACTGAAATTTAGAAGGGTGAGAGGATATCTTATAGAAAAATATACAATTATACAAGGACTCCCGACAAGCTAGATGCAGGAAAAATGTTCCCAGTGTTGGGGGAGTCCAGAACCAGGGGCCACAGTCTTAGAATAAAGGTGAGACCATTTTAAACTGAGATGAGAAGAACTTTTTCACCCGAAGAGTTGTGAATTTGTGGAATTCTCTGCCACAGAGGGCAGTGGAGGCCAAATCACCGGATGGATTTACAACAGAGTTAGATAGGGCTCTAGGGGCTAGCGGAAATTTCAAGGGATATGGGGAGAAGGCAGGCACGGGTTAATGATTGTGGACGATCAGCCGTGATCACAATGAATGGCGGGGCTGGCTCGAAGGGCTGAATGGACTCCTCCTGCACCTATTTCCTATGTTTCTATGTAAAGTCTTTCCGCTGACTGGTTAGCACGCAAAAAAAAAGTGTTTCACTGTACCCCAGAACACGTGACAATAAACGAAACTAAACTAATGGGTTTCCTCTGTCAATATTCTCTTATTATTACCCATATCACACATCTGAGGTATGCTTTTTACAAAATTGTATTCCCTTCGTTTTTACTGCCAGCAGGGGTAACAGGGGAATATTTTCTTGTATTCCCCTTTCTTGCGAACGCCTATGGACTTTACCTGTTATAACAGCGGGGAATATAGTCTTATATTCCCCTGGTCTCACATCCGGGAACTTGGCAATGTGATGGCAACGTGACGCTGCGTGGGAAATTTAGAATATTTAAAACGGCAGACAGGAAGACTGCCGCGCCCATTTTGGTTAAATTTTACGTGGAAGTCCGCCGAGCTGTGGCAGTGCTGGGACCCCAGCTATTTACAATATATATTAATGATCTGGATGAGGGAATTGAAGGCAATATCTCCAAGTTTGCGGATGACACTAAGCTGGGGGGCAGTGTTCGCTGTGAGGAGGATGCTAGGAGACTGCAAGGTGACTTGGATAGGCTGGGTGAGTGGGCAAATGTTTGGCAGATGCAGTATAATGTGGATAAATGTGAGGTTATCCACTTTGGTGGCAAAAAACAGGAAAGCAGAATATTATTTAAATGGTGGCCGATTAGGAAAAGGGGAGATGCAGCGAGACCTGGGTGTCATGGTACACCAGTCATTGAAGTAGGCATGCAGGTGCAGCAGGCAGTGAAAAAAGCGAATGGTATGTTAGCTTTCATAGCAAAAGATTTGAGTACAGGAGCAGGGAGGTTCTACTTCAGTTGTACAGGGTCTTGGTGAGACCACACCTGGAGTATTGCGTGCAGTTTTGGTCTCCAAATCTGAGGAAGGACATTATTGCCATAGAGGGAGTGCAGAGAAGGTTCACCAGATGATTCCTGGGATGTCAGGACTGTCTTATGAAGAAAGACTGGATAGACTTGGTTTATACTCTCTGGAATTTAGGAGATTAAGAGGGGATCTTATAGAAACTTACAAAATTCTTAAGGGGTTGGACAGGCTAGATGCAGGAAGATTGTTCCCGATGTTGGGGAAGTCCAGGACAAGGGGTCACAGCTTAAGGATAAGGGGGAAATCCTTTAAGACCGAGATGAGAAAGACTTTCTTTCACACAGAGAGTGGTGAGTCTCTGGAACTCTCTGCCACAGAGGGTAGTTGAGGCCAGTTCATTGGCTATATTTAAGAGTGAGTTGGATGTGGCCCTTGTGGCTAAGGGGATCAGAGGGTATGGAGAGAAGGCAGGTACGGGTACTGAGTTGGATGATTCAGCCATGATCATATTGAAATGGCGGTGCAGGCTCGAAGGGCTGAATGGCCTACTCCTGCACCTAATTTCTATGTTTCTATGTTTCTATGAGCTGAGATGTTCAGATTTTCCTCTAGATGTCTGATAATGGGTAATAATAAACAATATTGACTGTCCTCTTTCGGGGGATACGACATATATTTGCCCTCACTAGATCCTATTGCCCTCGTCTTCGACTCGGGCAATATGAATCTACTTCAGGCAATATATGTCGTATCCCCCTCAAGGCCAGTCAATATTCTCTTATTAGTCCATTTTCCAGTTGTAATCCAGCACATAGTACAGGTAACAAAAGATCCTATAGTGAGCAAATCTCTGTGTGAAAAGGTAGACACAAAAAGCTGGAGTAACTCAGCGGGACAGGCAGCGTCTCTGGAGAGAAAGAATGGGTGACGTTTCGGGTCGAGACGCTTCTTCTGCCCACCGACCAGTCCACACCGGCCAGCGATCCACACACAATACAATTTACATTTACACCAAGCCAATTAACCTGTACGTCTTTGGAGTGTGGGAGGAAACTGGAGATCTCGGAGAAAACCCACGCAGGTCACGGGGAGAACGTGCACGCTCCGTGCAGACAACACCCGCCGTCGGGATCGAACCCGGGTCCCTGGGGCTGCAACTCCACCGCTGCGCCACCGTGCCACCCTGAAGAAAAAGGACGGGTGACGCTTTGAGTCGGGAGTCCGAAGTGGGTTCCTGACCCGAAATGGCACCTACCCTGCATTGTAACTCTGTATGTGTAGAAAGGAACTGCAGGTGCTGCCTTATACTGATGATGATGAGGGGCACGGATGGAGTGAACGCTCACGGGCATTCTCACCAGGGTAGAGGATTCTAAAACCAGAGGGCGCAGGCTTAAGGTGAGAGAGCAGAGATTTAAGAGGAAGCTCAGGGGCAGCTTTTTCACTCAGAGGGTAGTCCGCATCTGAGATGAGCTGCCAGAGGAGGCTGGAGAAGCCGATACAATTGTGATTTATGAAGGACATTTTGATAGGAAGGAGCCTCGGCAGTGGAAGTGGGAGCCTCGGCAGCAACGGGAGCCTCGGTGGTGGGGGGGGCCTCGCGGTCGTTGAGCGTGGGGGGGGGGGGGAGACAATGGGGACCCAGCGTGGGGGGACCGTCGTGAGGGACGGTGGGAGAACAAAGGGGGGGGACCCGGTGTGGGGGAAGGGGGGGCAGTAGGTTAGAATCCTCTGCCCAGGGGGAAGTCTGTGTTTGTTTGTTCATTTGTTCCGGTGAAGGCGTTGTTCACACGGCAGCCAGACAACAGTCGTTTGTCTTTTTCTTTTGTTTTCACCTTTAATTTCCAGTTTCCGTGTACCTTATTGTGTTGTGACTGTCGGCAGAACAATTTCCCTCCGGGGATGAATAACGTTTTATCGTACCAGCATCTGCAGCTCCGAAGAAGGGTCTCGACCAGAAACGTCACCCATTGCTTCTCTCCAGACATGATGCCTGTCCCGCTGAGTTACTCCAGCTCTCTGTGTCTATCTGCAGCTCCATCCCACTGTAAACGAGTGAAAATACAATTCATTTTGAGGCCAAGCGAGGTCTTTTGGGACTACGCTGAGAGATTTATTAACTGACAGGGCCGATTGTCAGTTCAACAACTGCCTTGCCCTTCAGCAATCAGAAGAGAAAAGTCTGGTCGGGGGGGGAACAGTAGCTTGTAGCTACGCACATTGATTGCTAATCTTCCAATCGGAATAACTTGCTGCCAGTATTCTCTGAATAGCGGATGGGCAGAGCGTTTACAGTGACCATCTATTGATTAAATAGCTCCAGGGAGAGTCAAGACTGCAGGTTTCAGCGAGAGTTTTCACATCAAAGTAACCCAGTGCTTGGTTATTTTCTTGATGTGAAGATCAGTAGGTTGCACTGTAGAAAACTCCTCCTAAACCAACTTGAAACTATAAACTGCAAACAAAACAAGGAATACAACTAGAAGGTAAATTGCAGGGTCTGCTTTGATCGGTCAGTAATGTCTGTAGTCATTCTTTTTGACCCAGTCAACAATTTAACCATGATACAGTCATTTCTTTCTTAGTCCCCCTTCGGTCGTGGCTGACCATGGGTGTCTCCAGGGTTGGAGGACGCCTGTGCGTGACTTTGTTTAACGTGGGGAGACTGGTGCACAGACAGCCACCCCACGGTCCTTGACAGATCTGGGTCAGGATCCAGTGGCATGGAGTCCAAGACGACCGGAGACCCTTTTCTGCCGCAGCCTTCATCCGCCTTCCCAGCCGTTGTGACGCCCCACTAAGGTCAGCCATCGTCCTCCGCCTGTTCCACCGTTGAGGTCTTGGTTGGATTGCTCTTTGTCAGAGACCTCCCCCTCGACCTTACCGCCATGGGTGGCCCTACCAGGAGCGTAGCTCCAGACGGCATCGCTCTCAGGATCTCAGGTCCACACAAGCTTCTCCACCACGACAAGGTGACAATCCACGGAGAAGGACCATAGTGGCCACAAAGTGCTGGAGTAACTCAGCGGGACAGGCGGCATCTCTGGAGAGAAGGAATGGGTGACGTTTCGGGTCGAGACCCTTCTTCAGACCATACAGTAGGTCTTTTTTTCCAGCTGCACGTAGAAAATAGAACATTTTGTCTTGATCTTCGGTAATTTCAATCGCAATTTCTAACTTTTCCAAAGTCCAACTTGTCATTACCGTTACTACACAGGCAGGGAGGAACGGAGCGTACGCAGGCGATAACAAATAACAAATCCTCCAGTCGTTCTTTCCAGTTTCATTGCTTCTTTATTGAAGTAGTTGTCCACACAAAGAAGCCAACGTACCAGATCCTCTTTATTCTTATACAAATTGTAGCTTTCCATTCTTACTATCTGATCTCTCTCCCGTGCCTGCTCCAGTGAGACAATGGAGCGGTTGGGCTAATATACTCTGGAATTTAGAAGGATGAGAGGATATCTTATTCAAACATATAAGATTATTAAGGGTTTGAACACACTAGAGGCAGGATACTTCAAAAATAGGTGCAGGAGGAGGCCATTCGGCCCTTCGAGTCAGCACCGCCATTCATTGTGATCATGGCTGATCGTCCCCTATCAATAACCCGTGCCTGCCTTCTCCACATATCCCTTGATTCCACTAGCCCCTAGAGCTCTAACTCTCTCTTAAATCCATCCAGTGACTTGGCCTCCACTGCCCTCTGTGGCAGGGAATTCCACAAATTCACAACTCTCTGGGTGAAAACATTTTTTCTCACCTCAGTTCTCTCCCAACATTGGGAACATTTTTCCTGCATCTAGCTTGTCCAGTCCTTTTATAATTTTATATGTTTCTATAAGATCCCCCCTCACCCTTCTAAACTCCAGTGAATACAAGCCTAGTCTTTTCAATCTTTCCTCATATGACGGTCTCGCCATCCCAGGGAACATGTTCCCGATATTGGGCGAGCCTCCACGACTTCCATTGGCAGCTCGTTCCATACACCCACCACCATTTGTGTGAAAAAGTTGCCCTCAGGTTAAATTAAACCTTTGTTTAAGAAGGAACTGCAGATGCTGGAAAATTGAAGGTAGACAAAAATGCTGGAGAAACTCAGCAGGTGAGGCAGCAGCTATGGAGCGAAGGAAATGGGCAACGTTTCAGGCTGAAACCCTTCGGTTTTGACCCGAAACTTTGCCTATTTCCTTCGCTCCATAGATGCTGCCTCACCTGCTGAATTTCTCCAGCATTTTTGTCTACCCTATTAAACCATTTCCTCCCGCATCTTAAACTGCTGTCCCCGGGCTTTTGAATCCCTTACTCTGGGTAAAAGACTCCATGTATTCAGTTTATTGAGTTTAGAGATACAGCGTGGAAACCGGCCCTTCGGCCCACTGAGTCCGCACCGACCAGCGATCCCCGCACACTAGTTCCATCTACACACTAGGGACAATTTACAGAGGCCAATTAACCTACAAACCTGCACGTCTTTGTAGTGTGGGAGGAAACCCACGCAGGTCACAGGGAGAACGTGCAAACTCCAAACAGACAAGAACCTGTAGTCAGGATCGAACCCGGGTCTCTGGCACGTAATGGCCCTGTCCCACTGCATGAGTTCATTCCAAGAGCTCTCCCCAGTTTGCCCTGATTCGAACTCGGAGATTTACAGTAATGGCCACTCGTCGGTACTCGGGGCTCTCGTGGACATTTTTCATCATGTTGAAAAATCTTCACGAGCCTTCCCGTGCTTACCTGCCGTTAGCGAGTCTTCCCGAGTACCCGCCGTCAGCGTTACGAGCCGCTAAGAGACGTCCCCGAGCTCCGACGTACCCGCTACGCTCATTCTCCGTGCTTACCACGAGTTTTTTTTAAACTCGGGAGAGCTCTTGGAATGAACTCGTACTGTGGGACAGGGCTTTTACTTTTTTGTATAGCCTTCATTCCGTGGAACAGGGCCATTAGGCCGCAACTCTACCACTGCACCACCGTGCCACCCTCTCTGTTCCCCTCAGGCCTGCCCCGCTGAGTTACTCCAGCATTTTGTGTCTATCTTCGGTTTAAACCAGCATCCGCAGTTCCTTCATACACCACTCATGACCTTATACGCCTCTATAAGATCACCGCTCATCCTCCTGCGCTCCTAGGAATAAAGTCCCAGTCTGCTCAACCCCTCCCTGCAGCACAGGCCCTCGGGTCCTGGCACCATCCTTGTAATGTTCATAAGTGATAGGAGCAGAATTAGGCCCATCGAATCTACCCTGCCATTCAAATCATGAGTGATCTATCTCTCCCTCCTAACCCCATTCTCCTGCCTTCTCCCCATAACCACTGACACCCGTACTAATCAAGAATCTATCTGTCTCTGCCTTCAAAATATCCATTGACTTGGCCTCCACAGCCGCCTGTGGCAAAGAAGATGCCACAGATTCACCGCCCTCACACCATGTGAAATGGACACACACGTGGATAGGGCAGGTTTGGAGGGATATGGACCAAACGTGGGCAGGTGGGACGAGTGTAGCTGGGACATGTTGGCAGGTTGGGCTGAAGGGCCTACCACTCTATGAAAGCCATCGTGCAGGTGCGTTTGTATTAGTACAGCGTGGGGGGGGGGGGGGTTAGTCACAGCTAAGTGACTCGGAGCGATGGACACAGAGCCTGGCCTGGCCTGGCCTGGCGGCGAGCTGGGATGAGGAGAGATGAATCATCAGCTGGAACGTGCACTGTTGCTGGGAAGGGCGGGAAATGCAGAATACAAGGACATAAAGCTCTGGGGATGCTCGAAATCTGAGGCCAACATGCGCGGCCAAATATATATACTTGTCTCTCTCTCTCTGTCTCCCCCAGTGAGTGCAGGCAGGAGAGACTGTGAGAGAAAGAGAGAGAGAAAATGAGTAAGGGAGAGAGGGAGGGGAGAAAATGAGGGAGAGAAGGAGGGACAGAGAGAGTGGAGAAAATGAGATAGGGAGAGAGTGAAAAAGAGGGAGGCGGAGAGAGAGAAGGACGGGGAGAAAATGAGAAAGAGAGAGAGGGTGGGGGAGAGAGGGAGGGGGGGGAGAATGAGGGAGAGAGAGAGGGGGGACACTGGTGCCTGTACAGTTGCGCCATCTAATGCAGTTTGGAGCTAACAAATAAGCGACCCACGCACTGGCAGAAATAAAACGGCTGTTTAGTGAAAATAACTAGCTCCAAAGTGGAACAAACTTTATTGTCATTGCCAAGTACCAAAATCAAAACAATACCATTTTGACCCGAGGCACAAGGAACTGCAGGTGCTGGCGTCCTGAACAAAACACAAAGTGCTGGAGGAACTCAGCGGGTCAGGCAGCGTTTGTGGAGGACGTGGACAGGCGAGGTTTGGAGTCAGGACCCTTCCTCAGAGGGATTCAAGATTCAAGAGAGTTTTAAAGAAGGAACTGCAGATGCTGGAGAATGGAGGGTACACAAAAGGCTGGAGAAACTCAGCGGGTGCAGCAGCATCTAAGGAGCGAAGGAGATGGGCGAGGTTTCGGGTCGAGACCCTTCTTCAGACTGGTCAGGGATCGGGGAAACGAGAGATATAGACAGTGATGTGGAGAGATAAAGAACAATGAATGAAAGATATGCAAAAAAGTATCGATGATAAAGGGAACAAGCCATTGTAAGCTGTTTGTGGTGTGAAAATGAGAAGCTAGAGCGGTGGATCTTCCGGAGGATGTAGTGTAGTTGGGGTCCGTTGCAGGTCTGGGTGGGTGAGGCCCGAAGATTCGGGGGAGTCAATGCGAGGTCCTGCTGGTGTCGGCGCATTGCAACCAGGGTGGATCTTAGTGCCCGGTTGGAGAATTGTACAGTGCGGCGGTTGTACAGATAGCCAGTCGGTACCGATAGTCCGGCTGGGGTCCGAACTGGGAGGCAGGGAATTGGAGCTGGAATCCACGGGGTATGAGATGGAGGCGCAGGCAAGCCCCGAGGAAGCAGATGTGGCTGTGGTATCGAGTCTGGGTGAGGATGAGTTTATTGTCATGTGTCCCACATAGGGCAATGAAACTATTGCTTTGCTTCAGGCCACGATGCAACCGGTCAGCATGCTCTCTACTGCCCACCTGTAGAAGTTAGAGAGAGTCCTCCTTGACATATAGTGAGTGAAGGATCACTGTATCTTGTGGCTCAGCGGTAGAGTTGCTGCCTCACTGCGCCAGAGACCCGGGTTCCATCCCGACTACGGGTGCTGTCTGTACGGAGCTTGTACCTTCTTCCCGTGACCTGCGTGGGTTTTCTCCGGGTGACAACAGACAATAGACAATAGGTGGAGGAGTAGGCCATTTGGCCCTTCGAGCCAGCACCGCCATCCAATGTGATCATGGCTGATCATCTCCAATCAGTACCCCGTTCCTGCCTTCTCCCCATATTCCCTGCCTATTTCCTTCGCTCCATAGATGCATTCCTCACCCGCTGAGTTTCTCCAGCACTTTCTACCTTCGATTTTCCAGCATCTGCAGTTCCTTCTTGAACACTTCCTCCTCAGCAGGTCAGGCAGTATCTCTGCAGAACATGGATGGGCAACATTTCAGGTCGAGACCCTTCTTTGTTCAGACTGATTGTAGGGGTGGGGGGGGGGTGGGGGGGGGGGAGCGAAGGACAAGGCCTGGCTTGTTTCAGAAGGTCACGGGGGAGGGGGTGGTCCATCGGGAGATGGTTGGACAAAGGCCAGGGTGTGAACACACACAAGGTGTGAATCACAAGGATTAGAGGCGTGAATTGTGAAGTGGGGGGATTAATGAGGTGTGAACTGTTTGGGGAGTCAGTCTGGAGCTCAGGGGAGAGAAGCCCAACACAGGACAACATGGGGCCTGGTCTCACACCAAGTGCTATATCCATTGTGTTCCGAATGCCACCGGTCTTAGACAATAGACAATAGGTGCAGGAGTAGACCATTAGGCCCTTCGAGCCAGCACCGCCATTCAATGTGATCATGGCTGATCATCCCCAATCAGTGCCCCGTTCCTGCCTTCTCCCCATATCCCCTGACTCCGCTATCCTTAAGAGCACTATCCAACTCTCTCTTGAAAGCATCCAGAGAATTGGCCTCAACTGCTTTCTGTGGCAGAGAATTCCACAGATTCACAACTCTCTGGGTGAAAAAGCTTTTCATTATCTCTGTTCTAAATGGCCTACCCATTATTCTCAAACTGTGGCCCCTGGTTCTGGACTCCCCCAACATCGGGAACATGTTTCCTGCCTCTAGCAGGTCCAGGGGCGAAAAATCCGGGGAGTCAAAGGGGACGTGTCCCCTCCATGTTTTGAGATGTGGGGGACATCCCCCCCCCCCCAAGTTTTTGTCATCTGGATTTTAAAATCTCCGCTTTCCGCGAGACAGTGGAGGTGGGACTGCTGATCGAGGGCGCCGATTGGACGAGAGAGACGTTGGTCAGCAGGCAATGGGGCGGGGACATGATGTGGGTGAGTGTGCGCATGTGCGCGCGGCCGCCAAAAATTGCGTCCCCCTCCATGTTTTTATAGCTAGTTCGCTCTTGAGCGTGTCCAATCCCTTAATAATCTTATAAGTTTCGATAAGGTCCCCTCTCATCCTTCTAAATTCCAGAGTGTACAAGCCCAGCCGCTCCATTCTTTCAACATATGACAGTCCCGCCATCCCGGGAATTAACCTTGTCGACGTACGCTGCACTCCCTCAATAGCAAGAATGTCCTTCCTCAAATTTGGCGCTCAAAACTGCACACAATACTACAAGAGGGAGTTAGATATACTCTTAGGGCTAAAGGAATCAGGGATATGGGGAGAAAGCAGGAACAGACCGAAAGGCCGAGCTCGAAGGGCTGAATGGCCTACTCCTGCAGCTATTTTTCTATGTATCAATGTTTCTAGTCATTTGTAGGAAGGAACTGCAGATGCTGGTTCACACCGAAGATAGACACAAAGTGCTGGTCTCGACCCGAAACGTCACCCATTGCCTCTATCCAAAGGACACAGAGTGCTGGAGTAACTCAGCGGGTCAGGCAGCATCTGTGGAGAACATGGATAGGTGACGTTTCGTGTGAGAGTGCCTCTTAAGGATGGAGATTCAGGGTGTGGTGGAGGGGGGGGGGGGTGTGGAGGGTAAGAAATGGCCAGAACAAATCAGGGCCAGCAACAGATGACCAAGGAAGGGTGGAGCCCACAATGGTCCATTGTTGGCTGGGTAAGAGGTGATAATGAGACGGGTACAGGGATGAGAACTAGTAGGATGACAGGTGGGGGGGGGGGGAGAGGGAATGCAGGGACAGTTTAGTGTAGTTGTCACGTGTATCGAGGTACAGTGAAGCTTTTCCTGCATGCTCTCCACTCAACGGTAACACTACACATGATTACAATTGAGCATCCACAGATAAAGGGAATACGTTTAGTGCAAGGTAAAGCCAGCAATGTCCGATACAAGATAGTCCGAGGTTTTAAGAAGGAACTGCAGATGCTGGAAAATTGAAGGTAGACAAAAATGCTGGAGAAACTCAGCGGGTGAGGCAGCATCTATGGAGTGAAGGAAATAGGCAACGTTTCGGGTCGAGACCCTTCTTCAGACAAAGATAGTCCGAGGGTCTCCAGTGAGGTAGATGGTAGCGCAGAACCAACCACTGTCTAGTAATGATAGGATGGTTAATTTGCCTGATAACAGCAGGGAAGAAACTGCCCCTGAATCTGGAGGTGTGTGTCTTATCTGGAGGGCGGTGGAGGCCGGTTCTCTGGATGCTTTCAACAAGAGAACTAGATAGGGCTCTTAAAGATAGCAGAGTCAAGGGATATGGGGAGAAGGCAGGAACGGGGTACTGATTGGGGATGATCATCCCTGATCACATTGAATGGCAGTGCTGGCTCGAAGGGCCGAATGGCCTCCTCCTGCACCTATTGTCTATTGTCTGTTGTGTACAGTGTTGTAATGTGATGGCTGATGTTTTGCAGGCAACAGTTTTCATCGATGCAGTACTTTGTAACGGTGAACATGTGATTAATGCTCCTTAAAAACATAGACATAGAAACGTAGAAAATAGGTGCAGGAGGAGGCCATTCGGCCCTTCGAGCCAGCACCGCCATTCATTGTGATCATGGCTGATCGTCCCCAATCAATAACCCGTGCCTGCCTTCTCCCCATATCCCTTGACTCCACTAGCCCCTAGAGCTCTATCTAACTCTCTCTTAAATCCATCCAGTGACTTGGCCTCCACTGCCCTCTGTGGCGGGGAATTCCACAAATTCACATCTCTCTGGGTGAAAATGTTTTTTCTCACCTCCTAAATGGGCTCACCTTTATTCTAAGACGGTGGCCCCTGGTTCTGGACTCGCCCAACATTGGGAACATTTTTCCAGCATCTAGCTTGTCTTATAGTTTCTATAAGATATCCCCTCATCCCTCCTTGTTTAGGAAAAGAAAAGCACAAACTGCTTAAAGTTCAAAGGCAGGCCACAAAATGCTGGAGCAACTCAGCGGGACAGGCAGCATCTCTGGAGAAAAGGAATGAGTGACGTCTCGGGTCATCGGACTGAGAGCCAGCGGGGGTGGGGGGGGGGGGGGGGGAGGGGGGGTATGGGAAGGTGCAGAACAAATCAGAGCCTGCGTGGAAGACTTGGGAAAGGGGGAGCCCACAATGGCCCATTGTTGGCTGGGGATGAGGCGATAACGGTGAGATTAGCAAGAGGACTAGGTGGGGGAGGGCTGGAGAGAGAAGGAGTGCAGGGGACTTGAAGTTCAATGATGATCAGAAGAGGCAGTGGCCGGGGGGAATATGGTACTGCATTATATAATATTTAGTGTGTTATTGTTAGTCATTTATAATATTTTTGCTTATTATAAAAGAACAAAGAACTGCAGGTGCTGGATTATACCAAAGATAGCCACAAAGTGCTTGAGTAAATATGCGTAGGTAGACAAAAATGCTGGAGAAACTCAGCAGGTGCAGCAGCATCTATGGAGCAAAGGAGATAGGCAAGGTTTTGGGCCGAAACCCTTTTTCAGACCAAAGATTATAGAGTCTGAAGAAGGGTCTCGACCCGAAACGTCGCCTATCTCCTTCGCTCCTTAGATGCTGCTGCACCCGCTGAGTTTCTCCAGCTTTTTGTGTACCCTCGATTCTCCAGCATCTGCAGTTCCTTCTTTAAAAATTATAGAGGATAATCTTTGTTTCAGACTATGCGGGTCAGGCAGCATCTCTGGATAAAAAGGATTGGGTGGAATTCTCAGGTTGGAACCTTTCTTCAGACGTTCTGAAGAAGGATCCTGACCTTAAACTTCGCCCGTCCTCTTTCTCCATTCGTTGTTAGAGATTTGTTGGTGTGTTTCATTTCATTAAAGGGCCTGTAAAGCTGCAGAACGCAAGGATTTCATTGTCCCAATTGTCGCTGCTGATGACAATTAAACCCTCTTGACTCCTGTGTGGGAAGGAACTGCAGATGCCGGCTTAAACCGAAGATATACACCGACATGCTGGAGTAACTCAGCGGGACAGGCAGCATCTCTGGAGAGAAGGAACGGGTGACGTTTCGGTTGGAGACCCTTCTTCAGACCCGAAACGTCACCTTTTTCCTTCTCTCCAGAGATGCTGCCTGTCCCGCTGAGTTACTCCAGCTTTTTGTGCCTACGGTTTAAACCAACATCTGCAGTTCCTTCCTACACAGATATACAAGGACACGTCGCCTATCCCTTCACTCCATAGATGCTGCCTCACCCATATAACCATATAACAATGACAGCACGGAAACAGGCCCTCTCGGCCCTTCCAGTCCGTGCCGACCATTTGTTTTCCCCTAGTCCCATCTACCTGCACTCAGACCATACCCCTCCATTCCCTTCCCGTCCATATACCTATCCACTTTACTTTTAAATGTTAAAATCGATCCTGCCTCCACCACTTCTGCTGGGAGCTCATTCCACACAGCCACCACCCTCTGAGTAAAGAAGTTCCCCCTCACGTTACCCCTAAACTTCTGTCCCTTAATTCTCATGTCATGCCCTCTTGTTTGAATCTTCCCTACCCTCAATGGGAAAAACGTATCCACGTCAACTCTGTCTATCCCTTTCATCATTTTAAAGACCTCAATCAAGTCCCCCCTTAACCTTCTGCGCTCCAAAGAATAAAGACCTAACTTGTTCAACCTTTCTCTGTAACACGGTTGCTGGAACCCTGGCAACATTCTAGTAAATCTCCTCTGTACTCTATTTTGTTGAGTTTGAAACCTGCTGAGTTTCTCCTGCATTTTTGTCTACCTAAGTTAATTTAGTTTATTTTATTTTAATTTAATTTACTTTCGATCCATTTAGATCAGTTCCGTTCAGTTCAGTTTAGTTGAGTTGAGTTGAGTTCAGAGATGCAGCATCAAAACAGGATGAGTGACTGTGACTCTAATGATCTGATACAATCCCCTCTCCTACATGGGTCCTTTACCCCATGCTTACTCCACAGCCGTGTCTCGCAGAGAATCTAATTGAACTTTTCTGTTTTAGTTTAGAGACGCAGCATGGAAACAGGCCCTTCGGCCCATCGAGTCCATGCCGACCATCGGTCACCCGTTCACACAAGTTCCACTTTGTCCCAGTTTCTCATCCACTCCCGACCCACTAGGGGGCAATTATAGACAATAGACAATAGGTGCAGGAGCAGGCCATTCGGCCCTTCGAGCCAGCACCGCCATTCAATGTGGTCATGGCTGATCATCCCCAATCAGTACCCCGTTCCTGCCTTCTCCCCATATCCCCTGACTCCGCTATCTTTAAGAGCCCTATCTAGCTCTCTCTTGAAAGTATCCAGAGAACCGGCCTCCACCGCCCTCTGAGGCAGAGAATTCCACAGACTCACAACTCTCTGTGAGAAAAAGTGTTTCCTCGTCTCCGTTCTAAATGGCTTACCCCTTATTCTTAAACTGTGTGTGGCCCCTGGTTCTGGACTCCCCCAACATCGGGAACATGTTTCCTGCCCCTAGCGTGTCCAAACCCGTAACAATCTTACAGGGGACCAATTAACCCACAAACCCGCACGTCTTTGGGATGTGGGAGGAAACCGGAGCGCCCGGTGGAAACCCACACGGTCACGGGGAGAACGTGCAAACTCCACGCAGACACAGACAGCGCCCGAGGTCGGGATTGAACCCAGGTCTCTGGTGCCACGAGGCAGCGGCTCTGGGCTGCTGATGTTGATATTTCGTAAAAATACGGAAGGTTTAAATTCACGATGTGCCAAAATTGCTCTTACTGTCAAATAGATTTTGAATCTGTGACATTTTATTTCGTTCAAGTGTTTGCAAAGTCATTATGAGCTGAGGCTCTGACGTATTTTACTGTTTATAAGAGTGTGCCGTGACTCCAAATATTTTTACCAGTCTGTTTAATATTGTTATTAATACATTTCCTTCTATATACTTCACTTCCAAGACTGTAACAGTGTTCATTTTCCATCCTTGTTTAAACTGAACGACGTGGAAAAAAAGGACACTGAGTGCTGGAGTAACTCAGCGGGTCAGGCAGCATCTGCGGAGAACATGGATGGGTGACCATAAGATCATAAAAGATAGGAGCAGAATTAGGCCATTCGGCCCATCAAGTCTACTCCGCCATGCAATCATGGCTGATCTACCTCTCCCTCCTAACCCCATTCTCCTGCCTTCTCCCCATAACCTCTGACACCCGTACTAATCAAGAATCTGTCTATCTCTGCCTTAAAGATACCCACTGACCTGGCCTCCACAGCCTTCTGTGGCAAAGAATTCCACAGATTCACCACCCTCTGACTAAAGGTCCCCTGAGCCTTATCTCCTGTGACGCTTCGGGTTAGACCCTTCTTCAGACTACATTCAACTTAACTAATTTAAAAAATAAATATAAGAAATGTAAAAGACTAGAAAACACAAAACATCCAATAAGTTTGCATATTAAGAAAAGACAAGTTATCTGAAACTTTCTCCTTGAGTCTGAAGAAGGGTCTCGATACGAAACGTCACCTTTTTCCTTCGAAACATAGAAACATAGAAATTAGGTGCAGGAGTAGGCCATTCAGCCCTTCGAGCCTGCACCGCCATTCAATATGATCATGGCTGATCATCCAACTCAGTATCCCGTACCTGCCTTCTCTCTACCCTCTGATCCTTAGCCACAAGGGCCACTCCATCTTAAATATAGCCAATGAACTGGCCTCAACTACCCTCTGTGGCAGAGAGTTCCAGAGACTCACCACTCTCTGTGTGAAAAAAGTATTTCTCATCTCGGTCTTAAAGGATTTCCCCCTTATCCTTAAGCTGTGACCCCTTGTCCTGGACTTCCCCAACATCGGGAACAATCTTCCTGCATCTAGCTGTCAACCCCCTTAAGAATTTTGTAAGTTTCTAAAGATCCCCTCTCAATCTCTAAATTCCAGAAAGTATAAACCGAGTCTATCCAGTCTTTCTTCATAAGCAGTCCTGACATCCCAGGACAGTCTGGTGAACCTTCTCTGCACTCCCTCTATGGCTAATGTCCTTCCTCAGATTTGGGAGACCAAAACTGTACGCAATACTCCAGGTGTGGTCTCACCAAGACCCTGTACAACTGAGTAGAACCTCCCTGCTCCTGTACTCAAATCCTTTTGCTATGAAAGCTAACATACCATTCGCTTTTTTCACTGCCTGCTGGCACCTGCCATGACACCCAGGTCTCGCTGCATCTCCCCTTTTCCTAATCGGCCACCATTTAAATAATAGTCTGCTTTCCTGTTTTTGCCACCAAAGTCCTCACATTTATCCACATTATACTGCATCTGCCAAACATTGCCACTCACCCAGCCTATCCAAGTCACCTTGCAGTCTCCTAGCATCCTCCTCACAGCGAACACTGCCCCAGCTTATGTCATCCGCTTGGAGATATTGCCTTCAATTCCCTCATCCAGATCATTATATATATTGTAAATAGCTGGGGTCCCAGCACTGAGCCCTGCGGTACCCCACTAGTTACTGCCTGCCATTGTGAAAAGGACCCGTTTACTCCTACTCTTTGCTTCCTGTTTGCCAGCCAGTTCTCTATCACATCAATACTGAACCCCTAATACCCGTATGCTTTAAGTTTGTATACTAATCTCTTATGTGGGACCTTGTCGAAAGCCTTCTGGAAGTCCAGATATACCACATCCACTGGTTCTCCCTTATCCACGCTACTAGTTACATCCTCGAAAAATTCCACAAGATTCGTCAGACATGATTTACCTTTTGTAAATCCATGCTGACTTTGTCCAATGATTTCACCACTTTCCAATCAGGAGAAGGTTTCCTTCCCTCCATAGATGCTGCCTCACCCGCTGAGTTTCTCCAGCATTTTTGTCTACCTTCTGAAACCTTCTCCTGATTGGAAATGCAAAAATAGACAATAGACAATAGGTGCAGGAGTAGGCCATTCGGCCCTTCGAGCCAGCACCGCCATTCAATGGGATCATGGCTGATCATCCCCAATCAGTACCCCGTTCCCGCCTTCTCCCCATATCCCCTGACTCCGCTATCTTTAAGAGCCCTATCTAGGCCCTTGACTGGGGACCCTGGTACTGGACTCCCCCCAACATCGGGGACATTGCCACTGTGCCCAATCGCACCCAGAGAGGTTCAGTCGGCAAGGAGTTGGCGCGATGCTTTTGGAGAATTGCCGGCAAGAACCTATTGGGAAATTCAGACATCCACGTTCACAGCCAAAACTCTAATTCCAAGATGAAATCACACAAAGAAGAATTATGTATTTGGCAAGTCGTGAAAGGCCTAACCATAAATCATGGGGGCAGCAAGAAAAGTCCATAAAAACACTGATTACTCTTCCTCTAGCTTCGACTCGGGTCTCCAGAGCAGAACTGAAGATTGTTTCAGAGTCAGAAGATGCACTTCAATGCAAAATCGAGTCGGGCTCATTAACTAAGTAGCTGCGATGTGGGCAAGCTGGTGTCGTTCAGATAACGTCGTCAAAAATACATTTAAACGGGTCTTGGCAAAAACAACACATTTTCTTGGCCAAAATTCTTTCCTCAACTAACAGCAGAAAGATTTAGGCTTCGCCGTTAACATCCTCACATGTACCATGGTGCAATGGATAACTTTACCGACCAAACAGATCGGATAATTGTTTAAGAAGGAACTGTAGATGCTGGAAAATCGAAGGTAGACAAAAAAATTTGGAGTATCGCAGCAGGTGAGGCAGCATCTATGGAGCGAAGGAATATTCCTTCGCTCCATAGATGCTGCCTCATCCGCTGAGTTTCTCCAGATAATAGTTTCGTTTCGTTTAGAGATGCCGCGCGGAAACAGGCCCCTTCGGCCCGCCCAGTCTGTGCCGACCAGCGATCCCCCGCACACTCGCACTACCCTACGCACACTAGGGACAATTTACCATGATACCAAACCAATTAGCCCACAAACCTGTACGTCCTTGGAGCGCGGGAGGAAACCGGAGATCCGGGGAAAGCCCACGCAGGTTAGTTGAGGGAGAAGGCACAAACTGTGTACAGACAGCACCCGTGGTCAGGATCGAACCGGGGTCTCCGGCGCAGCGAGGCAGCGACTCTACCCGCTGCCCCACCGTGCTCTACTAAACTATACATAAAGGCTATCAAATCAAAACTCAAGAACAATAGGGAGAGCAAAGAGGAAAACACAATACAAACTTAGCAACTCGGGACCTTAGTTCATTGCTTTTAGCCAGTTTGCAGTACGCATAATGGTTGCTGCATTTCAGTCTAAGGCAATTATTGAATCGTTTGGGGACATTCCTGAATTATGTACTACGATGCTTTATAAATGCACCTATTTTTCTTCAGAAGAATGCAGTGCGTAAGCAAAGAGCAAATCGATAAGTTGCAAATGCTGACTTTTGTTTTCTTGCAAGTTTGACATTGGGGCAGCTGGTAGAGCTTCTGCCTCACCGCACCAGAGAACCGGGTTCGATCATGACCTCGGCTGCTGCCTGCGTTGAGTTTGCACGTTCCCCCTGTGGCCGCGTGGGTTTGTAGGTTAATTGGCCCTCTGTAAACCGCCCGCTAGTGGATGAGAGTGACATGACATAGAACTTGTGTGTGAACGGGTGTTCGATGGTGGGCCAAAGGGCCTGTTTCCGTGCTGGATCTCTAGACTCGCACAGCAGAAAAGTTAAATACAGGTTAATTACAATTCTCTGCATAATACAACTGTGGAGTAAGCATCCATTAAAGAGAGAGGATTGCAACTGATCAATAGACAATAGGTGCAGGAGGAGGCCATTCGGCCCTTCGAGCCAGCACCGCCATTCAATGTGATCATGGCTGATCATCCCCAATCAGTACCCCGTTCCTGCCTTCTCCCCATATCCAGGGCTGCCAACTCTCACGCCCTCACGCTGATCAGAAATCTCTCACGCTCTGTGGTGAGAAATTCTGTGATCAACGAACATTTCAAAACTCAGGTAAACTGCATGGTCCGCGGGTGTTGGAGAGCCGGAGCTGAGGGAGGGAAGGAAGCAGATGTAGCGGCGGGAACAGATGCAGACGGAAAGCCGGGGCTGGCCAGTGTTTGCGGGGCTGGCCAGTGTTGGCGGGGCTGGCCAGTGTTGGCGGGGCTGGCCAGTGTTGCGGGCTGGCAGTGTTTGCGGGCTGGCCCAGTGTTTTTGCGGGGCTGGCCAGTGTTTGCGGGGCTGGCCAGTGTTTGCGGGGCTGGCCAGTGTTTGCGGGGCTGGCCAGTGTTTGCGGGGCTGGCCAGTGTTTGCGGGGCTGGCCAGTGTTTGCGGGGCTGGCCAGTGTTGGCGGGGCTGGCCAGTGTTTGCGGGGCTGGCCAGTGTTTGGCGGGGCTGGCCAGTGTTTGCGGGGCTGGCCAGTGTTTGCGGGGCTGGCAGTGTTTGCGGGGCTGGCCAGTGTTGGCGGGGCTGGCCAGTGTTGGCGCTGGCCAGTGTTGGCTGGCCAGTGTTTGCGGGGCTGGCCAGTGTTTGCGGGGCTGGCCAGTGTTTGCGGGGCTGGCCAGTGTTTGCGGGGCTGGCCAGTGTTTGCGGGCTGGCGAGTTGCTCGCTGTATCTCCGGCCATGGAGCACTGCAAGAGTCCTGGGCCGTTCGGAGGCATCGGAAGCGTTGCGCCGCTGCCGCGAGAGTCTCTGTTCATATGGGACAGAGACCCTCAAAGGGAGGTGGAGAGAGAGAGGGGAAGGAGACGGGGAGACAGGGGGGGGGGGGGGTAAGGTGCTGAGAGGAGAGAGAGGGGAGAGAGACAGAGGGTGAGTGAATGGGGAGAGAGAAGAATGAGAGGGAGGGGGGGGAGAGAGGGGTGAGAGTGAGGTGGGAGAGGGGGGAAGAGGGAGAGGGGTGAGAGGGAAGAAAGGGAAGAGAGAGAGGGGGTGGAGAGGGAGGAGAGGGTAGGAGAGAATGGGAGAGAGGGGGGAAAAGAGAGAGAGGGGGAAGAGGGAAAGGGGGAAAGAGAAACACGGGGAAAGAGAGGGAGATGGGGGGCTAAGAGAAATAGGAGATAGAGAGAGGAGAAAGCGATAGGGGAGAGAGAGGTGGGAGAAAGAGGGGGAGAGAGAGAGAGGGGAGAAGAGAGAGGGGGAGGGAGAGAGAGAGGGGGAGAGAGAGAGAGGGGAGAAGAGAGAGGGGGAGGGAGAGAGAGAGGGGGAGAGAGAGAGGTGGAGAGACAGAGGGGGAGAGAGAGGGGGGGAGAGAGAGGGGGAGAGAGTGGGGGGTAGAGAGGCAGGGCTGCCAACTCCCATGCATTGAGCGTGAGAATCACACATTTCGCCAAATTCTCACGCTGATCACAAATTTCTCACGCTCTGTTGTGAGAAATTCTGTGATCAACGAAAATTTCAAAACTCATATCAACTGCATGGGCCATGGGTGTTGGAAGCAGAAGCAGCGACGGGGACAGATGCGGACGGGGAGCGGGGCTAGCGAGTGTTTGCCGGGCTGGCGAGTCGCTCACTGCAGCTCCGGCCATGGAGCAGCCTCAGTGCAAGGCGTCGGAAGCGTTGCACCGCTGCCGTGAGAGTCTCTGTGCCAATTTGCCCAGGTGACCGGCATGGATCAGGCTGCGGCTCGGTGCATCCTGGAGGACAACCAGTGGCTGCCGGAAGTAAGTACCAGGCACTGGGTAGAAACGGTGGAAGATAGTGGACTTCAAATGGGGGCGGTTGGAGAAAGCATCCTGCTTGCCTGCTAGATTTTCACTTACTGTAACTGCAGGAAAACTGTTCCCGATGCTGGGGGAGTTCGGAACCAGGGGTCACAGTTTAAGAATAAAGGGGGGAGGGGGCAGTTAGGACTGAGATGAGGACAGATTTTTTCACACAGAGAGTTGTGAATCTGTGGAATTCTCTGCCACAGAAGGCAGTGCAGGCCAATTCACACGATGTTTTCAAGAGAGAGTTACATTTAGCTCACGAAATCAAGGGATATGGGGAGAAAACAGGAAAGAGGTACAGATTCTAGATGACTAGCCATGATCATATTGAATAGCAGTGCTGGCTCAAAGGGCCAATGGCCTATTCCTGCACCTATTTTCTACATTTCTATGCTTGTGTATATGGCAATAAAACTCGATCACTTGATTTTGTCCTATCCATGTATCAATCTAACTGTTTTTGATGGTCCCAGCCTCAACTACCTCCTCTGGCAGCTTGTTCCAAACACCCACCACCCTTTGTGTGGATAAAGTTACCCCTTAAAAAGTTACCTCTTAAAAATACTTTATACAAAAAACATTGAAATGATACTTCTACAATGCACTAAAACATAATTTTAATACATCAAATTTCAAAAAGTTCCTACCGTGGGAGGGGACACACCCTTCTTCCACACCCTCTCCCCACTCGGTTGCTCCACTCCCTCACCGGGTACCCCCAAGGCCAGTGATCAGTGATCGCTCAGCCTCCCCACTTTCAAAAACGCTCCGCGGCCTCTGGTTCAGGTGGAGAACACTGCCAGATGTGAGCGGGGAACTGAGGCCAGTTGTCCATGATGTTTGGATCCCAATGCTCAGCGCTTCATGTTTCGGAGTTGGCTAATGTTATTGATTTGTAATTAGCCTGATGACTTCAGGACAGTTTGTTACGAAAATGAAAGAAATGGTATCAGAATACTTATACAGCTGAGTGAGTATAATTTTATGGATTTGAATTGTGTTCAACCAATTGATGACTTCTTTGACAAAGTGACTAGCATGTTAGATAACAAGGAAGCCAATGAATGTAGCAAATGTTGTTATCCATAATTTGGTCTGTGAAGTGCCCCATAAAGGATTACTGCATTAGCTAAGCACCTGTGGACTTGAACATAATAGGTTAAGTCCAGGGGGTCAGATATGGGGCATTATGTGTGGGCCAGATATATTGTCAGTGCAAAGGGGCTAGGAGCAAGGCCAAGTGTGCATCCGGAGTCAAGGTCTGGAATAGTACTAGGTGTGCAGTCAAAGCTGGGACCAGGGGTGTGTTCAGCACTGGGAACCTAAGCAGGTAAGCAGCTATGATCAGGGTAGAATAGGGGGCCAGGTGTAGGGCTGGACTCAGGGACAGGAATTGGAGAAGGTATGCAACTGGAGTCAGGGCCAGGAGTAGTACCAGGTGTGCAGTGAGACCCAGGTTGGTCAACATGGGCCAAGTGTTTGATTATAATCTGATTTCCATACATGAATACACTAAGGTCATTCTACTGGGAATATAATTAGGAATGCAATTTACTCTAACTACATTCATAGCTAATCCAATTTAAAGCATATATATTGCATTCAAGTGTAAGTTAAATTTTCAAGCTGAAAAATGCAGAAGTTCCGTACCGATGGGAGGGGAGACACCCTCCTCCCACTCCCCCCCCCCCCCCCCCCCCCCCCCCCCCCCCCCCCCCCCCCCCGCCTCGGTAGTTACGCTCCCTTGGGCTTGATCTCGCAATTTCTCACTCCCAACTCTCACCCAATGTTGGCAGCCCTGCCATATCCTCTGACTCCGCTATCTTTAAGAGCCCTATCCAGCTCTCTCTTGAAAGTATCCAGAGAACCGGCCTCCACCGCCCTCTTTGAGGCAGAGAATTCCACAGACTCACCACTCTCTGTGTGAAAAAGTGTTTCCTCATCTTCGTTCTAAACGGCTTAAACTGTATCTAACTGTAGCACAGTAAGGATTGTTATTCAGTGCAGTCAGGGGAAATAACTCGTCGTTCTTTTCTTCCCGGCTGTTATCAGGCAACTGAATCATCCCACCATAACCGGAGAGCAGTGTTGAACTACTATCTACCTCATTGGTGACCCTCGGACTTTCCTAGAAGAGTCTCGACCCGAAACGTCACCTATTTCCTTCTCTCCACAGATGCTGCCTCCCCCGCTGAGTTTCTCCAGCATTTTTGTCCACCTTCGATTTTACCAGCATCAGCAGTTCCTTCTTAAACACTCGGACTATCCTTGATCGGACTTTGCTGGCTTTACCTTGCACTAAACGTTATTCCCTTATCGTGTATCTGTACATTGCAGATGGCTCGATCGGGCCGCATGGCCTCCTCCTGCATCTATTGTCTGTTGTCTTTTGTAATCACGTATTGTCTTTTCGCCCGACTGGTTAGCGAGCAACAAAGAGCTTCTCGCTGGATCTCGGTACACAGGGCCGGATTAAGACCCATAGAGGCCCATAAGCACTTAAAAGATTTTGGTGCCCCCATATATGTGTAATTCAAAATATAAACAATAATAAACCATAAAAGACATTTTTATTTTTCAAAATGAAACAAAACTAACAGTAAGATGGAATTTATCATTTTCCTCGATGCCCTAAGCACGTGCTCATTTTGCTTAATAGAAACATAGAAACATAGAAATTAGGTGCAGGAGCAGGCCATTCGGCCCTTCGAGCCTGCACCGCCATTCAATATGATCATGGCTGATCATCCAACTCAGTATCCTGTACCTGCCTTCTCTCCATACCCCCTGATCCCTTCAGCCACAAGGGCCACATCCAACTCCCTCCTAAATATGGCCAACGAACTGGCCTCAACTACCTTCTGTGGCAGAGAATTCCACAGATTCACCACTCTCTGTGTGAAAAATGATTTCCTCATCTCGGTCCTAAAAGACTTCCCCCTTATCCTTAAACTGTGACCCCTTGTCCTGGACTTCCCCAACATCGGGAACAATCTTCCTGCATCTAGCCTGTCCAACCCCTTAAGAATTTTGTAAGTATCTATGAGATCCCCCCTCAATCTTCTAAATTCCAGCGAGTACAAGCCGAGTCTATCCAGTCTTTCTTCATATGGAAGTCCTGCCATCCCAGGAATCAGTCTGGTGAACCTTCTCTGTACTCCCTCTATGGCAAGAATGTCTTTCCTCAGATTAGGAGACCATAACTGTACGCAATACTCCAGGTGTGGCCTCACCAAGACCCTGTACAACTGCAGTAGAACCTCCCTGCTCCTGTACTCAATGGTTGATCCAGCCCTGTCGGCACATGTGACAATTAACTAAACGCAACTAAAGTTACAAAAGAAGGCGATCTTCTTTGAGGAAGGAGATGAGGAGTTTTTTTAGTCAGAGGGTTGTAACAAGCAAAGAGGACAAAACAATGGGAGGAAGCTGGGAGTTTTGTAAATTGAATGGGTTAGTAGTCAATCACCCCCACAAGCAGCGCGGGGGTCAGCAGGCACAAGGCCGGCACTCGTGTGTGTAGGCAGTGAGTCCTGTTTCACATTCTTTCCATTCTCGCTCAGCTGGGACCTGACACTGCCTGTTCTTGCCCTGGCGCACATTCTTCAACAGCTGTCCCCCCCCCCTCCGCCCCCCCCCCCCCCGACAGTCACCACACAACCACCTGCCTCCCCCCTCCATGCCACCCTGCCTGCCATCTCCCCCCAACCCCACCCCACACAGTTGAAGAATAAGGGGTAAAAGCCATTTAGAACGGAGACGAGGAAACACTTTTTCACCCAGAGAGTTGTGAGTCTGTGGAATTCTCTGCCTCAGAGGGCGGTGGAGGCCGGTTCTATAGACAATAGACCATAGGCAATAGGTGCAGGAGTAGGCCATTCAGCCCTTCCAGCCAGCACCGCCATTCAATGTGATCATGGCTGATCATCCCCAATCAGTACCCCGTTCCTGCCTTCTCCCCATATCCCCTGACTCCGCTATCTTTAAGAGCCCTATCTAGCTCTCTCTTGAAAGTATCCAGAGAACCGGCCTCCACCGCCCTCTGAGGCAGAGAATTCCACAGACTCACCATTCTCTGTGAGAAAAAGTGTTTCCTCGTCTCCGTTCTAAATGGCTTACCCCTTATTCTTAAACTGTGTGGCCCCTGGTTCTGGACTCCCCCAACATCGGGAACATGTTTCCTGCCTCTAGCGGGTCCAAACCCTTAATAATCTTATATGTTTCAATGAGATTCCCTCTCATCCTAAATTCCAGTATACAAGCCTTTCTCTGGATACTTTCAAGAGAGAGCTAGATAGGGCTCTTAAAGATAGCGGAGTCAGGGGATATGGGGAGAAGGCAGGAACGGGGTACTGATTGGGGATGATCAGCCATGATCACATTGAATGGCGGTGCTGGCTCGAAGGGCCGAATGGCCTACTCCTGCACCTATTGTCTATTGTCAAAAAAAAAAGAAACCAGCATTGTTCAGAAAACCAAGAGCAGCAGTGAAACCACTCTGGAATAACCAGCAAGCATTGGCAGCGTTTCGGGTTGAGACCCTTCTTCAGACTGATGTAAGGGTGGTGGGGGGGGGGGGGGGAGGAGGAAGAAGAAAGGAAGATGTGGCGACCTGCATCTATTTTCTATGTTTCTCTCTCATTACAAAATAAAATCTACAGTTGTACAGCGCAGAAACAGGCCCTTCAACCCAACTTGGTCATGTTGACCAAGTTTGCATACTGGTAGACATGTCATTAACCTTATTTTGGTTACCGGTAATTTGGTTTTGAGATACAGCGTGGAAGAAGGTTCTGACCAGCAATCCCCGCAAATTAGCACCACCCACCACACCAGGGTCCCGACCCGCAACGTCGCCTATCCATGTTCTCCACAGATGCTGCCTGACCGCTGAAAAGTTACTCCAGCTGCCTGATTTTGCGTCTTTTATTTAAAATCTGCTCTTGGAGTTACAATTTGCATTTTGATTTCCCGCTACATGAAAATAAAGTATAAAAAAGCAGTTAGGGGGGGCACGGTGGTGCAGCGGTAGGGTTGCTGCCTCACAGCGCTGGAGACCCGGGTTCCATCCTGACTACGGGAGAATTTCTGTACGGAGTTTGCACGTTCTCCCCGTGACCTGCGTGGGGTTTCCCCGAGATCTCCGGTTCCCCCCCACTTTCCAAAGACGTACAGGTTTGTAGGTCAATTGGCTTGGTGTAAAATGTAAAATTGTCCATAGTGTGTGTAGGATAGTGTTAGTGTGCGGGGATCGCTGGTCTCGGCACGCTAACACTGGTCAGTGTGCCGAGGCCGGACTCGGTGTATCTCTAAACTGAACTGCCCGCAGCCGCAAATCACTGCAGAGAGCGGTCAAGGCAGCATCACTGGTAACTGTCTCCCGGCCATTGAGGACTTGTTCCACCGGCGGTGCCCGCGGAAGGCACGCAGCATCATCGAGGACCGCGGCCAGCCAGCGCGCAGACGGTTCCCCTTGTTGCCGTCAGGCAGACGATACAGGAGCAAGATGCACGCACCACCAGACTCAAGAACAGTTGTGATCATCATGCCATCAGGCTTCCGAACTCATAAACACATCATATATGTTGGTTATTTTATTTATTATTGACTTTTACCGACCAATGTCAGTCTTATCTTTTTTTTAACCTTAATTTTATCCTTGGAATATCATTGCTGAGGTGACCCGTTGTCTGGTCAGACGCATCTCATTGTACCATTGACCCTGCCTTAACCTACATATGACAAATAAAACTGAACTGAACTGAACTGAAGCACTAAAGACAACATATTTTTGTGCTATCCATATCTCTCGACTCTTTTGGTCCTGGGAACCTATGTTAGAATGTTACATTCTAGCATTCTACATTACTAGATCCTGGCCACACACTCATCTCACCCCTGCCATCAGGAAGAAGGTACAGGAGCCTGAAATCATAATATTAATAATAATCATAATAATATCTGTTATTGTCGTTGGACATATGTGCCACGAGATTTGGTTTGCAGCTTCCATCCGATGTCAGAACTTAAACAACTAATAAAATTTAGATTTAGATACCCCGAGAAACATGATTTATAAAAAGAACAGTAAAACGGTAAAACAGTCTAAAGTGCAAAGCTGTCCGTGCCGGGTCGATGTGCGACGTGACCATCCAAGGGAGACGGTTCATGGGGGTGGGGGGGCACTCAGCAGGGCCGGTTCTGAGCAGCTACAGCTCTGGGGATGATGCTGTTCCTAAGTCTGGAGGTGCGGGCGTAGGAAGGCCTTGTAACGTCTGCCGGATGGTCGAGGTCCGAACAGACCATTGCAAGGGTGTGAGGAGGAAAACTGTAACGTCCAGCTTCAGAAGCAGCTTCTTCCCAACAACACTCAGGCTATTAAACAGCACAACCTCCATCTGAGCTGCAAACTACATCGACCTGGGGGCTCGGCACTATTGTCATTATGTTTGTAACGGCAAGAAGGAACTGCAGATGCTTGTTAGTACACAGAAGGGCAATGAGTGCTGGAGTAACTCAGCGGGTCACACAGCATGTCCGGAGAGCATGAATAGGTGACCGCGCTGAGTTACTCCAGCATTTCGTGTCTATCTGCGGTTTAAACCAGCATCTGCAGTTCCTTCACTAAGCATGTCTGGAGAACTTGGCAGGTGACGCTTTGGTTGGAGATCCAGTTTTTGATATACTCAACTTCCTTTTTGTTGTTTATTAGTGTGTTTACCGCGTACTATGTTTACATTTCCGCTGAGCTGCTGTGAGTAAGAACACATCATTGCTCAATTTCTCTCTCCCTCCCTCTCACCCCTCTCTCTCTCTCCCTCCTCCCTCCCTCCCCTCCCTCCCCCCTCTCCCCGTCTCTCCCTCTCCCTCTTTCTCTCTCTCCCTCCCACTCACTCCCCTCTTTCTCTCCCTCTCTCCCTCTCCCCTCCCTCTCTCTCCTACTCTCTCCCTCTTTTCACTCTCCTCCCTCTCTCTCCCTCTCTCTCTCCCTCTCTCTCTCTCCCTCTATCCTCTCTCTCTCTCTCTCCCTCTCTCTCTCCCCTCTCCCCTCTTCTCTCCCTCTCCTCTCTCTCCTTCTCTCCCTCCCCCTCTCCCTCCCCTCTCTCTCTCTCCCTCTCCTCCCTCTCTCTCTCTCTCTCTCTCTCTCTCTCTCTCTCTCTCTCTCTCTCTCTCTCTCTCTCTCTCGACTCTCCCAATACATTTCACAGATTGTTACAAACAGCCTTCCCCGGTAACATGTTAAAAGTCGTGAATTCAGTGAAATCTCTGTTATTCCCATTTCCTCCCACACCAACTGTGGGAATTCTCTAGTAAACACAGGAGGACGTGGGACTTGGAAGTAGCAGGTGTGATGATTTGCATGTGTAAGGCAGAGGTGTGAGGACCGACCCCCTCTCTGGGTAAAGGTCTTTTCAAGGTGGACATGTCGCTGTTGTGTGCTAACAGCTCCTCATTACTGCCCCATTCTTCACTCCCCTTTACTGGCAAGTTAAAACACAGGAAACCACTCATTCAGCAATTTACAGCATGCGTGCGCTCCATTAACTCCGAGAGAACCAGGTCCCCTTTGAAGCCCGGCTTCCTGGACAAGGTTTACAACCATCACTGAAGATATAGCTCGTGCAACGTCACAGACTGTGTGTGCGAAAAAATGCAAACGGATAATTAATAATCAAATTCGGTTTAAACCAGCAACAGCATCTGCTGCATTTCACCCAGAGATTTGTGAGTCTGTGGAATTCTCTGCCTCTCTCTCCCTCGAGAGAGGGCGGTGGAGGCCGGTTCTCTGGAGGCTTTCAAGAGAGAGCTGGATAGGGCTCTTAAAGATAGTGGAGTCAGGGAATGTGGGGAGAAGGCAGGAACGGGAGTTACACAAAAAGCTGGAGAAACTCAGCGGGTGCAGCAGCATCTAAGGAGCGAAGGAGATAGGCGACGTTTCGGGTCGAGACCCTTCTTCAGACCCGAAACGTCGCCTATCTCCTTCGCTCCTTAGATGCTGCTGCACCTGCTGAGTTTCTCCAGCTTTTTGCGTAACCCTCGTTTCTCCAGCATCTGCAGTTCCTTCTTTAAAAGGCAGGAACGGGATACTGATTGTGGATGATCAGCCATGATCACATTGAATGGCGGTGCTGGCTCGAAGGGCCGAATGGCCTACTCCTGCACCTATTGTCTATTGTCTATTGCTGTTCCTTCCTATATGATTAATAACCAAAGATAGGCACACAATGCTGGAGTAACTCAGCGGGTTCAGGCAGCATCTCTGGAGTAAAGGAATGGGTGACGTTTCGGGTCGAGACCCTTCCACAGAGTCAGGGGAGTGCGAGGCGAGATATAGATGGTGATGTAGAGAGATGCAGAGCAAATGAATTAGAGATATGCAAAAATGGTATGCAATCACTGCCTATATGTCTCGTTTCCCCTTCCCCCTGACTCAGTCTGAAGAAGGGTCACAACCCGAAACGCCACCTATTCCTTCTCTCCAGAGATGCTGCCTGTCCCGCTGAGTTACTCCAGCATTTTCTGTCTATCTTTGGTTTAAACCAGCATCTGCAGTAAACCAGCATCTGCATCCTTCCGACATAATGAAGAATCAATTTTGTAAAGATCAGTTCAGTTTAATTTATTCTTTATCTCTCTAGTTCCCCGTCTATATCTCTCGTTTCCCCTTCCCCCGACTCTCAGTCTGAAGAAGGGCCTCGACCCGAATCGTCACCCGTTCCTTATATCCAGGACCCGCTGAGTTACTCCAGCTTTTTGTGTCTATCTTCAGTTTAGTTTATTGCCACGTGTACCGAGGTACAGTGAAAAGTTTTTGTTGCGTGCTAACCAGTCAGCGGAAAGACAATACATGATTACAATCGAGCCATTTACAGAGAATAACATTTAGTGCAAGGTTAAGTCAGTAAAGTCTGATCAAAGATAAAAGTCCAAGGTAGACAAAAGTGCTGGAGAAACTCAGCGGGTGAGGCAGCATCTATGGAGCGACGGAAATAGGTGACGTTTCGGGTCTGAAGAAGGATCTCGACCCGAAACGTCACCTTTTCCTTCGCTTCATAGATGCTGCCTCACCCGCTGAGTTTCTTTTTTTTAATATAACTTTTTTATTAGAGGCATGTACTTATCATAGTCCAAACCACTACGAACTTTGTTAAACGATTACATATTGAATATCCAGGATTCCAGGGACCCCACTACCAGCGTTAGCTGGGATCCTCATTTATCGGTTACATTGCCTCTAATTATTTATTTATATTTATTGATAGAAAAAATAAAGAGAGAGAAAAAAAGAAAATTAGAAAAATAGAATAAACTATCAATAATACAACTTAGGAGATCGGTCCGTAGGTCAGAGAACATAACTATTCATCTAGTCCTGGGTTCAGGTTTCCGTCAGGCCTCAGCGCCGGCCCATTCTACCCCTTCAAATAATCTATAAATGGAGACCATATTCTAGTAAATAATTCTGGTTTGTCAATTAAGACAAATCTATTTTTTTCCAAATGTAAGGTCTCCATAATCCACATTTTGATTGTGGGGATTGCTGGGTTTTTCCAAAATGTTAATGTGAATTTTTTTCCCAGTTATTATACCAGTAATCAAGGACATTTATTTGGTTTGTTGTAAGTTTTAGGTATTGTTCTGATATGCCCAATATTATTAATTTAGGGTCGGGCTCCAGTTGGGTATTAACAACTACGGAAATAATTAAAAAAATATCCATCCAGAAATGTTTAATTTTTATGTAATTTACAAAAGAAAGGGTTAAATTAGCCGCAGTATTGACATTTATCACAGGTAGGAGAGATATTAGGAAATATCTCCTAATATTAGTATTAATAAAGTAGTACTTTAAATTGTATTAAAGAATGTCTGGCATTTAACGAACATTGATGAATATGTTGTAGACTTTCATCCCAATAACCCGCTGAGTTTCTCCAGCATTTTTATCCACCTTCGATTTCTCCAGCATCTGCAGTTCCTTCTTAAACAAAGATAAAAGTCCAATCAGTAAAATCCGAGACAAAGTGATGCGGAGAGGGAGAGAGTACCTGTGTCTCACGCCAAGTGCAATCACACAATTTAAACGCATAGAAGATAGACACAAAGTGCTGGAGTAGCTCAGCGGGCCAGGCACCATCTCTGGAGAAGAAGGATGGGTGACGTTTCGGGTCGGGACCCTTCTTAAGACCCTGTGCATTTAAATGCATTTTGGAATTGGACTCCATGCCTCATCTGAGTTATTTCAAGGATAAAACGTTTCAAATTATCACAAAATTAAACAGGTAATTGGTCAAAATGATTCAAGATGTTGTTGTGTGCCTCACGGCGCCAGAGACCCGGGTTCGATCCTGACCATGGATGCAGTCTGTACGGAGTTTGTACGCTCTCCCCGTGACCATGTTGGTTTTCTCCGGGTGCTCCGGTTTCCTCACACTCTCGAAAGCCGTACAGGTTTGTAGGTTAATTGTCCCAGTGTGTGGCCCCAGGGTAGTGTAATAATGTGTGGGGATCGCAGATCAGTGTGGACTCTGGGCCGAAGGGCCTGTTTCCGCTATGTATCTCTAACCTAAACTAAACGAGTCCATATCATAACAGAATATTTTTTAAGCACAATTTGCTTCCTCAGCTAATGGGAACTAAACGACTATTATATTTAATGTGCATTGCATAAAACACCTTGGTTATGTATGTAGAAAGACTGAGAATTCAGTATTTTCAGAGTTAGAGCTCTTAAAGATATGGGCAGGAATGGGGTACTGATTGGGGAAGATCAGCCATGATCACATTGAATGGCGGTGCTGGTTCGAAGGGCCGAATGGCCTACTCCTGCACCTATTGTCTATTGTCGAAGAAGGGTCTCGACCCGAAACGTCACCCGTTCCTTCTCTCCAGAGATGCTGCCTGACCCGCTGAGTTACTCCAGCTTTTTGTGTCCATCTTCAGTGATAATATGGTCCTTGTTGAAACTCATTGGGGATACAGAAGGGGGAATGGCATGGCATGTAACGCTAATAAAAACATTTAAAACTGAACTAAGTGGCTCGAAGAGCCGAATGGCCTACTCCTGCACCAATTGTCTATTCTAAGGAAAGGGGTGAGATTCCAAGTGTCAAGAATGTTTAATTGCCGTAGGTTCCAACAATGATATTCTTACTTACAGCAGCAAAAAACAGGCCCTTAAACACAATACACATGGGTAACAGCTAATAAACAAAAAAAAAATCAATTGATGAATAATCACAATAACAATGAAAACCAAACCCAAAGTTGTTAGTGCAACCACACACACACGGTCTGTAGAAGATCACAATTGCTGAGGTCAGTGTTGGGCCGTGTTCAAGAGCCTGATGGTTGCTGGGAAGAAACTGTTCTTGACCCTGGAGGTCACGGTTTCCTTTGTATTAATTTACTAAAACATTTTCCAAAATTTCACATATTTGAAACCTGTAATCTAATTAACGCAGAATGATATTCTGGATTCAGGCTTTCCATGAAATCTGATACCTTCTGGGATAGAAAAGACTGTCCCGCTGAGATACTCCAGCGTTTTGTGTCTATCTTCGGTGTAAACCAGCATCTGCAGTTCCTTCCTACACTGTGTGTCCTTTTATGGGTTTGGACTCTGTACAACCTTGTGGGCAACCTTGCTCTGCATAGGGGCCGGGACGCGTGTCTGTGAGCGGATGGCGGGCCACATCTATCACGTGTACACATGGATCCCGGCCCCATCCCGCCCCGGATGGCAGACGTCAAATCACGTGTTCGCAGAAGGAGGACTAAAATGCTGGAGAAACTCAGTGGGTGAGGCAGCCTCGTGCAATCCTCGCGTGCCTCACCCGCTGAGTTTCTCCGGCATTTTTGTCTAACCTTCGATTTTTCCAGCATCTGCAGTTCTTTGTTAAACGTGTTCACAGCAGGTGCGTGGTCGTGCCAGCGGCTTTGCGCAGGGTGCGGTACGGGCAGAGCTCGGCCGCGCTCGGGGCGCTTGGCGCTCGGCGGGCCGGGTGATCACGGGAGAAAAAATCTGCCTGCGGGCCGGATGATTTTGGGTTACGGGCCGCATTCGGCCCGGGGGCTGTAGGTTGCTGACCTCTGCTGTACCTGAATGATCACTAATGCAACTGTGCTCAGGCTTGTAATTCAATAATCATTGGCTTTGTCACAGGCAATGGTGGTCCAATTCTACACGGCCATCGTAGAGTCTGTCCTCACCTTCTCCATCATGGTCTGGTTTGGCTCAGCCACCGAGCACGACACCTGGAGGCTGCAGCGAATCGTCCGATCAGCTGAGAAGGTTATTGGCTGCAACCTTCCCTCCATTGATGAACTGTACACTGCAAGGGCCAGGAAGCGAGCGGGCAAGATCATCTCTGACCCCTCTCACCCTGGCCACAAACTCTTTGAATCACTTCCCTCTGGAAGGCGACTCCGGACTGTCAAAGCTGCCACAGCCAGACATAAAAAACAGGCTTTTTTTCCACGAGTAGTAGCTCTACTCAATAATCAAAAATCTGTAGCCTCCTTTTGCCTCAGCACTGTGGAAAAAGTGCAAGGTCTGGAATGAGGTGGGTTGGAAGATTGGGTATCCATCCTAGCTTATGGAAGGACCATTCAGAAGCCTGATAACAGAGGGGAAGAAGCTGTTCCTGAGTCTGGTGGTGCGCGCTTTCATAGCCCCCACCTTCGCGATGTGTGTGTGTGTGTGGTGTGTGTGTGTGTGTGTGCGCGGTCGGTAGCAAAAATCCTGTAGGATCTTTGGTCAGTAGATGCAGCTCACGCTTCAGTCGAGGCTTTCCAGGCGAGTGACCAGAACCTCCGGCGACTCATGGAAACCTTGGGTCGCGGGCAAGGTCACCAGAGGTTTCCGTTCAGGTTTCCTAAGTGGGACAGGGGCGTAACTCTCCTTCATGCTCGAGAGTAGTCCCCACGTATTCGAGGCCTCAGCTAGGTTGCGGCGTATTTTTCAACATGCTGAAAAATGCCCGCGAGTAAAAAAAGGTTGCCATGGAAAAAATCTATACTTTTTTTGCTCATAGGTTTCGTCGAAGAAGGTCGTAGTAGGTCGGCATGTTAGTCGTAGGTAATCGAGGGTAGACAAAGGTAGTCGGGTAGTCGAACGTAGATAGTCTTCATCATAATCGAAGGGAGGTCGAAGGAGATTGAAGGAGGTCTTCAACATAACACTTTTTCAAACTCTCCCAAACTCTTCTACACTCGCAAATTAGGTCGCCGCAGTTGGGCAGGCCCTCCGAACTGCAGGGACTTGGTGGATAGACACAAAAAACTGGAGTAACTCTGTGGGACAGGTACCATCTCTGGAGAGAAGGAATAGGTGACGTTTCAGGTCGAGACCCTTCTACCGACTTGCGGACATTGGTTTGGCCTTTGCACTATCATTGTTTGTATTTTATATACTAAGCTTTTTTGCTGTTTATTATGGTGTTCTCCACAGATGCTGCCTGACCCGCTGAGTTACTCCGGCACTCTGTGAAACGTCACCTATCCATGTTCTCCACAGATGCTGCCTGACCCGCTGAGTTACTCCAGTACTTTGGCATCCTTTTGTGTAAACCAACATCTGCAGTTCCTTGTGCGTAACACTGGTGAATGCTTGCTGCTGTTTAGCTCTTCATACGCCTGGAGCCCATCCAGTGTCAGTGCCACATCTACAGGTCACAAAGCAGTTCTGTTACAGTAAATACTGTAATTACGGGACCTTTCCTGATGATGTTCCATATTTTCCATTTAGTTCTGACAGCAAAATTGGTTATTCCCAAAAATAACTTCTCAAAATACCTTGACAGGGTTCTGAATTTTCAGATTTTTATTGCATAATATCCTTCCTTCATTTGTTCTGTGTCTCCCTTTATCACCGTCTATATCTCTCGTTTCTCTCTCCCCCAAATCTTGGCCTGAAGGACGGTCTCGACCCGAAACATCACCAATTCCCCCTCTACAGAGATGCTGCCTGACCCGCTCAGTTACTCCAGCTTTTTGTGCCTATTTTTGGTTTAAACCCACATCTGCAGTTCCTTGCTACAGAAGTTTCTGTGGATTTGTGGGATGATCAGCCATGATCACATTGAATGGCGGTGCTGGCTTGAAGGGCCGAATGGCCTACTCCTGCACCTATTGTCTATTGTCTATCTGGGTTCACAGCTCTGGGTTTGCCCGCCTGATAGAGGGACACTGATCGCCTTTTGCTGATGGTGCCAATCGAGTCATCGAGTCATGGAGTGATACAGTGAGGAAACAGGCTCTTTGGCCCAACTTGCCCGCACCAACCAACATGCCCCATGTACACTAGTCCCACCTGCCCGCGCTTGGCCCATATCTCCTCGAAGCCCATCCCATCCATGTACCTGTCTCAATGTTTCTTAAACGTTGCAATAGTCCTGCCTCAACTATCTCCTTTGGACTTTGGGCTTTATACAGCGCGGCAACAGGCCCTTAGCCATACCAAGTCCACGCCGACCGGCGATCACCCGTACACTAGCACTATCCTACACTCTAGGGACAATTTGCAACTTTTTTTAGCAACGCCATGTAACCTACAAATCTCAGGTGGACAAAAATGCTGGAGAAACTCAGCGGGTGAGGCAGCATCTATGGAGCGAAGGAAATAGGTCGAAACCCGAAACGTCACCTATTCCTTCGCTCTATAGATGCTGCCTCGCCCGCTGAGTTTCTCCAGCATTTTTGTCTACCTTCGATTTTTCCAGCATCGGCAGTTCCTTCTTAAAAGCTACAATCCTATGAGTGTTCAGAGTGTGGGAGGAAACTGGAGCACCCGGGGAAAACCCACGCGGGTCACGGGGGGAGAACGTACAAACTCCGTACAGACAGCACCCGTGGTCAGGATCGAACTCGGGTCTCTGGCGCTGCGAGGCAGCAGGTCTCCCGCTGCGCTGTCGCCATGCCACGCTGGTGTTTGCTCAAGGTGCCAGCATCTGAGGATCCCTGTGCCTCCATCTATTTATCAGGCCTGGATTCAGCGAAAGTTCTCCCCCATCAGTAAATAACTCACAGCTTCTGGGGCTACTTTGTTCAAAGATCTCCAAATATCACCTATTTCACAATCATTTTGATTGTGTCCTCTCCATAGAGTTGGCCGAATGCCAGAATGGCAATATTTAAAAATTATTGCTTTCATTTTCTTGCGCCCATGTCCTGTTTTTGACCCAAGCGCAGCATACAGATACTGTGGCAGCTGAGCAAGCCTAGCTGTTAAAACAGTTTCATCCTGATACCATCCATCCTGGGGAGGTTTTCGCAGCTGAGATCAATTTTAGTAATACCCAGTTTGTTTGCTTTTGCCGCCGACCTTTGTCCTTTGCTTGGAATTCCAGTTTGTATGATTAGCAGGATCTCGGGGACAAGTGGACTAGGTCATCAGTTATATAAACTGCCCCGTCTTATAACTGACCTGTCGGTGAGAGCACAGTCAACAAGGGAGGTCGGGGTGGGGAGAGCGTTGCTTCAACACTGTACCTCAACACTGGTCAAGAAGGCTCACCAGCGTCTCATCTTCCTGAGGAGACTAAAGAAGGTCCATCTGTCTCCTCAGATTCTGGTGAACTTCTACCGCTGCGCCATCGAGAGCATCCTTAAGGGCCTGTCCCACTTGCATGCGATTGCATGCGTCTGGCGCAACCAAACGTGGTCGCTTGAAGCGTACGTGCACCGTATGGCCGCGCGGGGCCGGTCCCACTTAGAAGTACGGAGGCGTATGGAGTTTTACTGGGCTGGCACCGACATCGCGCGGGGCTCCGAAAATCCTGCACTGTCTGAAGATTCCGCGTGCCAACGGCCTGTGGGCGCATTGCGGGCGTACGCAGCGTCTTGATGGCGTACGCCTAGGGCGTGGCGTTGCGCGATGACATCACCGCCCGGCGTGGCATTGCGTGATGACGTCACCACCCGATGCCTTGCGACACCGATAATCTGGTGGCCTGGCTCTTGCCCAGCTGATTGGTAAGCATGACGCAAATGACGTCACGCGCGAACTTAGCGCGTACTTAGCGCAAACTTCGCCAAACGCATGTAATCGCATGCAAGCGGGACAGGCCCTTTACTAACTGTACCACAGTATGGTACGGCAACTGCTCTGTCTCCGACCGGAAAGCACTGCCGAGGGTGGTGAAAACTGCCCAACGCATCACCGGTTCCTCACTCCCCTCCATTGAGTCTGTCCATAGCAAGCGATGTCTGCAAAGGGCGCGCAGCATCGTCAAGGACTGGTCTCACCCCAGCCACAGACTGTTTACCCTCCTCCCATCCGGGAAGCGCTACAGGTCCCTCCGTTGCCGGACCAGCAGGTTCAGGAACAGCTTCTTCCCTGCGGCTGTTACACAACTTAACTCTGCACTTCGGTCACCCCCCCCGAAAATTGCACTACTGCTCCTGTATATACATATATATATTTTAGTTCCATTATTCTGTGTTGGCACTTCTGGGTGAGACGCTAACTGCATTTCGCTGCCTCTGTACTTATACACTGCACAATGACAATAACGTTTGAATCTGAATCTGAATCCGAATCTGCTTCCGAGCACCACTGTCTGGTGCGATAGCACTATACTGCACAGCAATTATTCCGCTGTAGTTAACAATAGACAACAGGTGCAGGAGTAGGCCATTCGGCCCTTCGAGCCAGCACCGCCATTCAATGTGATCATGGCTGATCATCCCCAATCAGTACCCCGTTCCTGCCTTCTCCCCATATCCCCTGACTCCGCTATCTTTAAGAGCCCTATCTAGCTCTCTCTTGAAAGTATCCAGAGAACCGGCCTCCACCGCCCTCTGAGGCAGAGAATTCCACAGACTTTATGGTCACGTGTACCGAGGTACAGTGAAAAGCTTTCGTTGCGTGCTATCCAGTCAGCAGAAAGACAATACATGATTACAATCGAGCCATTTACAGTGTGCAGATACATGATAAGGGAATAACGTTTACTGCAAGGTAAAGCCAGCAAAGACCGATCAAGGACAGTCCGAGGGTCACCAATAAGGTCGATAGTTCAGCACTGCTCTCTGGTTGTGGTAGGATGATTCAGTTGCCTGATAACAGCTGGGAAGAAACTGTCCCTGAATCTGGAGGTGTGTGCGTTTTCACACTTCTGTACCTCTTGCCCGATGGGAGAGGGGAGAAGAGGGAGTGGATTTAGTTGAGTTGAGTACATTATTGTCACATGAACCAAGGTAGAGTGAAAAGCTTTTTTGTCGCTGGCTTTGATTTGTCCTTTTGCATTTCATTCATTTGTTCTTTGTAACCCTTCATATCTCCCCTGACTCTCAGTCTGAAGAAGGGTCTCAACCCGAAATGTCAAGTCAAGTCAATTTTATTTCTATAGCACATTTAAAAACAACTCTCATTGACCAAAGTGCTTTACATCAGTGCAGGTACTAACGTGCTACAAACAGTGGTACATAGATCTAACAATACATACATAAATACATACATACAGCGCTCCCGCAGAGGACCTCAAGAAAGGCTTGAGAGTAGAAATAAGTTTTAAGTCTAGACTTAAACGAGTCGATGGAGGGGGCAGTTCTGATGGGAAGAGGGATGCTGTTCCACAGTCTAGGAGCTGCAACCGCAAAAGGTCGGTCACCCCTGAGCTTACGCCTAGACCGCGGGATGTTCAGTAACCCCAAGTCTGCCGACGTGAGGGACCTGGAGGTGGAGTGGTGGGTGAGCAGATTTTTGATGTAGGCGGGGGCAAGAAATGTCACCTATTCCTTTTCTCCAGGGATGCTGCCTGACCCGCTGAGTGACCTCAGCATTTTGTGGTCCATCTTCAGCAGAAAGACTGTACATGGTTACAATCGAGCTGCCCACAGTGTACGGACAGGGTTAAGGGAGAAACGTTCAATGCACGACCAAGTCCGTTAAAGTCTGATCAAAGATGGGAGGTCAGGACAAAAAGGGCTGGGAGGGCTGGAGCCGGAAAGAGCGCAGGGAAGGTTTGCGAGGATGTTGCAAGGACCCGAGGGCCTGAGCTACAGGGAGAGGTTGAGCAGACTAGGACTCTATTCCTTGTAGCGCAGGAGGATGAGGGGGTGATCTTGCAGAGGTGTATAAGATCATGAGGGGTGCATGAAGGATCTCCCTGTGATGGACCGGGCAGAGTCTTGCACTCTTTGTATCTGGGCATCTGAGTTGCTGAAGCAGGATATTTTGAAATGTGTCAATACACTCTCTGCCATACACCTGTTCAAGACAGTATTAGTTGACCGAGGGTGGTGGGTGTATGGAACGAGCTGCCAGAGGCGCAAGTTGAGGCTGGGACTATCCCATGGTTTAAGAAACAGTTGGACAGGTACATGGATAGGACAGGTTTGGAGGGTTATGGACCAAGCACAGGCAAGTGGGACTAGGGAAACTGGGACATGTTGGCCAGTGTGGGTGAGTTGGGCCGCACTGTATCACTCTATAACTATATGACCAAATCTCTTCTAACGTCAACGACAGTGGAGTCATTGGTGGACCTTCTTTAAGATTGTATCAATGTGCTGGGTTAGGAGGGAGAAAGCCAATTGGCCTTTATAGAAGCATAGAAACATAGAAAATAGGTGCAGGAGTAGGCCATTCGGCCCTTCGAGCCTGCACCGCCATTCAATATGATCATGGCTGATCATCCAACTCAGTATCCTGTACCTGCCTTCTCTCCATACCCCCTGATCCCTTTAGCCACAAGGGCCACATCTAACTCCCTCTGGAAGAGGAATCGAATATATAGGAGCAAAGAGATCCTTCTGCAGTTGTACAGGGCCCTAGTGAGACCACACCTGGAGAATTGTGTGCAGTTTTGGTCCCCTAATTTGAGGAAGGACATTCTTGCTATTGAGGGAGTGCAGCGTAGGTTTACAAGGTTAATTCCCGGGATGGCGGGACTGTCATATGCTGAGAGAATGGAGCAGCTGGGCTTGTACATGCTGGAGTTTAGAAGGATGAGAGGGGATCTTATTGAAACATACATGATTATTTAGGGTTTGGACACGCTAGAGGCAGGAAACATGTTCCCGATGTTGGGGGAGTCCAGAACCAGGGGCCACAGTTTATGAATAAAGGGTAAGCCATTTAGAACGGAGATGAGGAAACACCTTTTCACACAGAGAGTGGTGAGTCTGTGGAATTCTCTGCCTCAGAGGGTGGTTGAGGTCGGTTCTCTGGATACTTTCAAGAGAGAGCTAGATAGGGCTCTTAAAGATAGTGGAGTCAGGGGTTACGGGGAGAAGGCAGGAACGGGGTACTGATTGTGGATGATCAGCCATGATCACATTGAATGGCGGTGCTGGCTCGAAGGGCCGAATGGCCTACTCCTGCACCTATTGTCTATTGTCTATTGAGAGACGGATCAACCATGTTTGAAAGTTGGAGTGGACTTGATGGGCCGAAAGGCCTAATTCTATCCATTTTCCGTATGACTTTATTACAGATGTTAGACAATAGACAATAGACAAATAGGTGCAGGAGTAGGCCATTCGGCCCTTCGAGCCAGCACCGCCATTCAATGTGATCATGGCTGATCACTAGATTTACACACCCAGGAACTTGAAACAGTAAACACCTCCTCACTGGTAATTATACGTAAATTTGTCCATTTTATTGACACAAATCTATATCTTTTGCGTAGAAGTGGATGACATATGGTTAACCAAGCAACTCAATTCTCCAGAATGTGTGGCTGGGATTGAATCTGCCTTTTGTAAAGGACATCTATATATTTGCAATCTCTGAGCAGTGGAATATATGACACTGTTACTATGATTCATAGCTAAGTAGTTAATATCTTTTGTCACCTGAAAGAATTATGGTGTTTCATTTTCACAATGCATCAATCCTAGCGTTAATCACACCAGCAGAAGAGGCCAAGTATTCAACATTGTGCGATCAAGGTTTGAAACGGGACACCCGTTTTAACTCCCCATTGCACAAAATCTGCTGTTTGTGGTCTGAGCTAGACCTTCAAGCGAGGTTGCAAAAAAAAACTTTGCATTTCAAACCGGAAACTTAAACCATTCGTGTATTTTACTCTAGCCCAGTTGTTTTTGTCCAATTGCAGAAATCTTTGACTAATGTTTTAATCGGGGATGTGACATTATTGAATTTGTTGAAAACATTAGCGGCGCAGTGTCGCTGGTTTCCGACGGGAACGGTGACGGATGCACCACACATCTCTGTCCTCCGGTTCCTGCAGACGCCCGTCGCTGTATGTGTGTGTGTGTGTGTGTGTGTGTGTGTGTGTGTGTGTGTGTGTGTGTGTGTGTGTGTGTGTGTGTGTGTGTGGTGTGTGTGTGTGTGTGGGTGTGTGGGTGTGGGTGTGTGTGTGTGTGTGTGGTGTGTGTGTGGGGGGGGTGTGTGTGTGTGTGTGTGTGTGTGTGTGTGTGGGTGTGTGTGGGTGTGTGTGTGTGTGTGTGTGTGTGTGGGTGTGTGTGTGGGGTGTGTGTGGTGTGTGTGTGTGTGTGGGTGTGTGTGTGTGTGTGTGTGTGTGTGTGTGTGTGTGTGTGTGTGTGTGTGGTGTGTGTGTGTGTGTGTGGTGTGTGGTGTGTGTGTGTGTGTGGTGTGTGTGTGTGTGTGTGTGTGTGTGTGTGTGTGTGTGTGTGTGTGTGTGTGTGTGTGTGTGTGTGTGTGTGGTGGTGCTTTATCATCGTGGATTGTCACTTTGTCGTGGTGGAGAAGCTTGTGTGGACCTGAGATCCTGAGAGCGATGCCGTCTGGAGCTACGCTCCTGGTAGGGCCACCCATGGCGGTAAGGTCGAGGGGGAGGTCTCTGACAAAGAGCAATCCAACCAAGACCTCAACGGTGGAACAGGCGGAGGACGATGGCTGACCTTAGTGGAGCGTCACAACGGCTGGGAAGGCGGATGAAGGCTGCGGCAGAAAAGGGTCTCCGGTCGTCTTGGACTCCATGCCACTGGATCCTGACCCAGATCTGTCAAGGACCGTGGGGTGGCTGTCTGTGCACCAGTCTCCCCACGTTAAACAAAGTCACGCACAGGCGTCCTCCAACCCTGGAGACACCCATGGTCAGCCACCACCGAGGGGGGCTAAGAAGTTATTGGTCCTGCCAGGGGTCCACAGGGGGCAAACCAGGTGGGGGAGACGGTTTAGTCGCCGACTATCTGACTATGGAGCAGGTAGCACGGGGTTACATGGTATCCGTGGCGGGGGGACGTCCCCCGACCTGACAGTAAAAGTCATGATGCTACAGGATTATTTAATTTACTCAATATAGATAGGGTAGAGAGTCAGAACCTTTTCCCAGGATGGAAATGTCAAGGACTAGAGGGCACAGCTTTAAGGTGAGAGGGGCAAAGTTTAAAGGAGATAGGTGGGGCAAGTTTTTTTTTAAACAGAGGGTGGTGGGTGCCTGGAACGCGCTGCCAGGGGTGGTGGTGGAGGCAGATACGATAGTGGCGTTTAAAAGACTTTTAGATGGGTGCACATGGATATGCAGGGAATGGAGGGATATGGATCAAGTGCAGGCAGAGGAGATTAGTTTAACTCGGTATCATGTTCGGCCCTTGTCATGTATCTGTGCGCTGTAAACGGGTCGATTGTAATCATGTATTGTCTTTCCGCTGACTGGTTAGCACGCAACAAAAGCTTTTCACTGTACCTCGCTACACGTGACAATAAACTAAACTGAAACGGGATCTGGGGGTCCTTGTTCATCAGTCAATGAAAGTAAGCATGCAGGTACAGCGAAGAACGCGAATGGCACGTTGGCCTTTATAACAAGGGGAGTTGAGTATAGGAGCAAAGAGGTCTTTCTGCAGTTGTACAGGGACCTTAGTGAGACCACACCTGGAGTATTGTGTACAGTTTTGGTCCCCTAATTTGAGGAAGGACATTCTTCCTATTGAGGGAGTGCAGCGTAGGTTTCAAGGTTAATTCCCGGGATGGCGGGACTGTCACATGCTGAGAGAATGGAGCGGCTGGGATTGTACACTCTGGAGTTTAGAAGGATGAGAGGGGATCTTATTGAAACAGATAAGATTATTAAGGGTTTGGACACGCTACAGGCAGGAAACATGTTCCCGATGTTGGGGGAGTCCAGAACCAGGGGCCACAGTTTAAGAATAAGGGGTAAGCCATTTAGAATGGAGATGTGGAAACACTTTTTCTCACAGAGAGTTGTGAGTCTGTGGAATTCTCTGCCTCCGAGGGCAGTGGAGGCCGGTTCTCTGGATACTTTCAAGAGAGAGCTAGATAGAGCTCTTAAAGATAGCGGAGTCAGGGGATATGGGGAGGGCAGGAACGGGGTACTGATTGGGGATCTTCTTCTTCTTGCGTGTGGCGTGCACAGCCTAAAGTTGTAAGACAACATGTTCTGTTTGATCTTCTGTTTGTACACGCCAGGTTGATTACATTCATCGAAACAGGTTGGTCCACGTGAAGGTTGCAATCTCCCAACCCCTGAATGTGGATGATCAGCCATGATCACATTGAATGGCGGGTGCTGGCTTGAAGGGACGAATGGCCTACTCCTGCACCTATTGTCTATTGTCTATTGAAAATGAACCGAAATAATAGCTGGGAAGAAACTGTCCCTGAATTCCGGATTCATTATTAACATAAACCCATGATAAATAATGTAATTCCTACATTTAAGGGCATGGGAAGATTGGAGTGGGCTGCACACACAACTGTCGGTGACAAATGGCGTCAGAAGCTGAGAGATTGTCCATGCTGTATAAATGAAAAGTGAGCTCATTGGGAAGAGAAACAGGAGGCAACACAGAGGCCCAGTGACAGAGGATGAACAGGAAGCAACTTGTGCCTCTGCTGCTGCAGAATAATAAAAAAGTAGCTATTGATCTTAAAATATATGACTTGGTCATCAGACAGCAAAACGGCCCCACTGATGTGATCATCCATTCACCTGACAGTGAAGCATTTAAAGTGAGTGGGCTTTAAAAGGGCTAATTAATTAAGGGGAACTCAATACACGCTATCGGGCAAATGGTGGAAGTTAACCTTTAGCCTCGGCTTCCTGGCTTTTCTTCTATTGCCTCACAAAAGTGCCTCTATTCCAATTCAATCCGTTCATTTTCAGTCGCGAAGAAATACTTGCGCTTATGTATTTTTGGTGCCGATGGAACAAGCAGCAATGATTAAAAAAAAACACCCACACTCTATGGAGAATAACGTGTTAATGGGGGCAGAACACACAGGGCAGATGAATAGAGAGTTTCGTCATCGGTGCATTGACAGAGGCTGCCCTTCATCACCAGCAGACACACACACACCAAACGTGATTGTTCACGGCAAGTTAACCAATCGCTTAAAGCATTGTCAACAACTGGTAGAGTTGCTGCCTCACTGTGCCAGAGGCAGGTTCACAAGTAATGGGAGTAGAATCAGGCCATTCGGCCCATCGAGTCAACTCCGCCATTCAATCACAGCTGATCTGGTGAGTGGTGAGTCTGTGGAATTCTCTGCCACAGAAGGTAGTTGAGGCCAGTTCGTTGGCTATATTTAAGAGGGAGTTAGATGTGGCCCTTGTGGCTAAAGGGATCAGGGGGTATGGAGAGAAGGCAGATACAGGATACTGAGTTGGATGATCAGCCATGATCATATTGAATGGCGGTGCAGGCTCGAAGGGCCGAATGGCCTACTCCTGCACCTATTTTCTATGTTTCTATGTTTCTATCTCTGCCTTCTAATAGTAAGATTAAATGAGAACTTACCAGTTCGAAGTTTGATCTGTATTTTATGAGGAGTTACGATGAGGGATTACGTGAAGACCCCGTCCAGCACGCATGCGCGACATTTCTTCAAAGCAGCAGTGTGGATTCACAGAAAAAACACAACAATTGAAATAAATATAGTAAAGAAAAAATAAGAACTTAATTACCAGTTGATCTGTATAATAGAGGGTGGGAGCGGAGGGCACGTAATCCCTCATCGTAACTCCTCATAAAATACAGATCAAACTTCGAACTGGTAAGTTCTCATTTAATCTTACTATTTTACTTCGGAGTCACGTGAGTGACTACGTGAAGACTTCAAAGCTCTGTGAATCCGAACCGTGAACCAGCTCATGCTTCACTCACTGCCTGAAGACCTTAGAGGGAGGAAGCATGTTATACAATCAACAATAACCTGTTTGTGAACAATAAAGGTTTATTAATGATAACAAAAAAACAGAGAGCTCCCCCGGCTTAAATTAAATATTAGCTGCAGACTCTAAAATTCTGTCTGCAAATGTAGCAGGTTCCGCCAGCGGCTTATTATAAAACCTTTGGAAAGTTCTCTCTGGCCAGAATATGGTCCATAGGCACATCCATTCGCCTAGCCGCCGACGTAGATGCAGCCCTGGTGGAATGAGACTTGTAAACATTAGTATCGACTCCCGCGGACTTAAGCACCTGCTTGAGCCAACTTGAAATGGTTTGGCTCGTCACCTGACCATGAGGCTTCTTGTGGCTTATCCATAAGGCTTTTTCTCTCCCTCTTAAGTTATATGTTGTGTCTATGTAATTGGCGAGATGGGTCTTGGCACACAACCGTGGGTCAGGTGAATATGCCCGGAACTCCATTACTGGAGGCGTGGTACCTGGTCTAGTTTGTTTGACCAGTCCCTGAATGTGAAATGTGATACAGTCCAATGACTCTGTCATGCTGTCCAGCCTCAGAAGGTGGAGGGACTGTACCCTTTGAGCTGACACTAGTGCCATGAGCATGACTGATTTCAGTGTAAGTTGTTCCAGCGTGAGTGACCTGGGTGGTGGCCATCCCCTAAGGTACGTCAGTACAATGCTGACATCCCAGATCTGAGTGTACCTAGGCCTAGGGGAATTGGTGTTAAAAATGCCCCTCATGATTTTGACCACTAGTGGATGGGACCCCAAAGTCAGATGTCCTGCTGCTGGAACCAAATAAGCTGACAACGCACTCCTGGCTGTATTAATGGCGCTGTAGCTGTGTCCTTCCCGATGTAATCCAACCAGAAACTCCACAACACTGGTGGCTGTAGCTGTAGTGTAGGTAGTTCCTGTTTTGGAGCAATACCGTTCCCATTTTCTTATGTTGGTCAGGTATTGTCTCCTGGTGGACTCCCGGTGGGATGCGGTCATCATGTTGATGGCGTCCTCAGACAGTCCCAGGCCCAGTAGAGGTCTTTTTAGAATCTGAAAGCCAGGAGATTGACTCTGTCATGGCACGGGTGACTAATGCCTGACACTGGGTGGATTAATAACTCGACTGCTGGGGAATTCCAACGGTGTTTTCGACAGCCATGTCAGGGGCCACTGGGAACCATGGCTGTGTAGGCCAGTCGGGTATTATCAAGATTCCTGAAGCGGAATCCAATTGAATCTTGCGCAATACCCGACTGATGAGGCAGAAGGGAGGAAAAGCATAAAATAACATTTTCCCCCAATGCAGCGAGAATGCATCAACTGCTGCTGCCTCAGGGTCTGGTTCCCAAGCGACATACGTTGGTACCTGGTGATTCAACCTGGATGCAAATAGATCGATATCTGGTGTGCCATATTGCTTTGTAATTTCAGCAAATATTTTGGGATTTAACATCCATTCGATGTTATCATTGAATCTGCGTGACCTGGTGTCTGCCACTGTATTTTGCTTACCTGGTAGGTAAGTTGCTGATAACCAAATATGTCTTTCAACACACCATTGCCAGATTAGGTTGGCCAAATTGTCACACGATATCGACTTTACACCACCCATGTGATTGATATAAGCCACCACCGTGGTATTATCTAATTGCAACCGGACATGTGCATGATGCGTATTAGATGAATATGCTTTTAACCCATAAAACGCACCCAACATTCCTAAGTAGTTGATGCCCCGTGTCTGTAGGCAAGATGATTCAAATTTAGTCCATCTGCCCCCTGTGCTGGATTGCATGTTAGTTGCTCCCCAGCCCAAAGCACTGGCATCCGTTTGAATGGTTAATACTGGGTTGGTGATTATTATGGGATGGAGCTGAGCCTTACGTTCCTTGCCCACCATTGTAACTCTGGAATGGATTCAGCAGTTAAGCTCATAGCTCGGTCAAAGTGACCTGAGTTTTGCTTTAGTGCATGCACTTTTGCTCTTTGCAAATTTTGATAGTGCAAAGGCCCAAATTGTACAGCTGGAAAAGCTGCTACCATTTTGCCAAAAAACTCTAGCTACCTCCCGTATGGTTGGCTGATGTTTATTCATGAGTTTGTTGCATGATAGTGCCAATTCTGATGCTTTCCCCTTCGGCAGAGTTACAATCATGCGAACAGTATCAATCGTAAATCCAAGATAGTCCATGGCAGTGGACGGTGTAAAATTGGATTTATCTGGATGTATGACAAACCCCAAAGTTTCAAACAAACGTTTGGTGGCTGCTACTGCCAAAATGGCTGTCTCCAAGGTTTTCCCCTACTATTAAAATGTCGTCTAAATACGCCATGACTATATGCTTTTGTTTCCTCAATAATGCCAAGGCAGGTTTTAAGATTTTTAGTGAACAGCCTTGGAGCGGAGGTTAGCCCATTTGGTAAGGCTTTAAATTGCCATAGCTGTTTCATCCATATAAATTTTAAGTATTTACGATGCTCCTTGTGTATGGGTACTGAGTAGTAGGCATCTTTTAAATCAATGCTTGCTAGAAAGTACCCTCTAGAAACCAATAGTCTGGCTGTTTCAAAAGTATCCATCTTGAAATGTATATACCTGACAGCCTTGTTTAAAGTAGTTAAGTCAATGATGATGCGACGTCCACCATCTTTTTTGATTTTAGTGAAATATTAGACACAAATTCCAAAGGTTCATGTTTTGTTCTTTCAATGACACCTTTTGCTAGTAGCCTCATCAGTTCAGCTTGACCCTCTTGTTTCTCTTTGACTGAGAGGGTGAATACCCTTTTGGGTATATGCTGAACTGGCGGAATGTTTTCATGAACAAAGTCAATTTTGTAGCCATGAACGCTGCTGAGTATATACTTGTCATTAGTGATGGATTCCCATGCATCCAAAAACAAGTGCAATCTCCCCCCTGTTAGTATAGAGCCCCTACTGCTCATATGCTGAGAGGAACCAGACCCACCTACCTCCATGGTTATTGGTGCTTCTTCTGCCTCTTCGCTGGGCGATGAGGCGTCTGCTGGGCTGTAGAGGGTTGATGTTGATGTTGATGTTGATGTTGTTGGGGGTGGCGCATTTTCCATGGGGTCCACTCTGGGCCCTGGCCTAAAAAAGGCTTACGGGGAATGGTTGCGGACCCCGAGCTTTCACCAGTCCCATAGTGTGGTCGACGACTGGTGGACGCCATGGGGTACTGCCGCCTGGGTTTGTTAGGTCTGCTCGGTCCCAAACCTGCCCTCACGAGACCAAAGGTCTTGGATTCTTCCTCTAGGTCTTTCACCTTTTTTTGGAAGGTCTTTCCCAAAGAGCAGAATAGGAGGTTCTGACCCCGGTGTTTTGCAAAGTCCCGCAAATTTAGGGTTGAGGGCAGGCTTGATAATTTCCTTCCGTAAATTGTTTATTTCATATTGAGTGGTGCACAGCAGAGCTAATGTGTCTTGCTGATTTGTGGAGATGTCCGCACCATCAATGGACCGAGCATAAGATGTTATTCCTGCAGTCAGGAGTTTTAAGGATTTTCTGGAGCTTCAACTCCAGGTTCCTGATGTTCTGCCCCAAATGTCCCCAAATTTGGCTGTTTACAGCGGGTACATTCAATGATGTACAATTTACTGGGGCTGTATATAGTTGAAGAGCCTCATTGACCACCTGTTCTTGTAGGGGTTTTGAGGACAGGTGGTTAATGCTGGCTGCAAGTTTCGGCTCCAATGGCCGACCCGCTTGTGGAATGGCCACGTAGCGGTTGACCACACCCAGCAGCTCTTCCTGATCCTGTACACCCTGCGTACTCCCGATATCTTCAGCCAGTGACCCCTCTTCTTGACCAGCCCAGACCTGGTCGCCAATGCTGCCTTCAAAAGAAGGTGAAGCAATGGCCAGTGCCGTAAAGGGCACTGCGGGAGTGCCTCAACTCCCTTGGCGAGGCTGCTGCTGCTCTCTCAGCAGATCTCGCTGGAGCAATTGCTCCATAACCCGTTCCATGCGGCTTAGGCGGCTGCCTGTGTCGCTCTCGAGCGGTGAGGCATCTTCATCCGAATCGTCGGACACTACCGCCCGGTTTCTGGCTGCAGGTACCTCCAGCCCGCTGCTCAGGCAGCACGAGCGGTGCTGGGCTCGGCTCGGTAGTTTATACCCGCCGCCTCTTGCCCCCCCTCCAAAGAGCATTCCTCAACGGAGGACGAACGGGGGCGAGCTGTAGATTTATTTCCTCTGGTCTTGCTCATTCTTTCTGGAAAACAAGCAGACCACAGAGAAAAAGACACACGGCCACGGTAAAACTTACCTGTCGGCCCGACTTTTCAAATTGTAGCGGGAGCGCCTTGAACTCCCGTTCGTCGCGGTGCACTGCATGAACGCTAAATGTCGCGCATGCGTGCTGGGACGGGGTCTTCACAAATTGTACGGAGTACACGTGACTCCGAAGTAAAATCCCATTTTCCTGCCTTCTCCCCATAACCCTTGACATGAATTTGTCTATCTCTGCCTTAAAAATATCCACTAACCTGGCCTCCACAGCCCTCTGCGGCAATGTGTTCCACAGATTCACCACCCTCTGGCCAAAGAAGTTCCTCCTCACCTTTCTAAAAGAGTGCCCTTTAATTCTGTGGCTGTGACCTCTGGTCCCAGACTCTCCCACCAGTGGAAACATCCTCTCCACATCCACTCTATCTATGCCTTTCATTATTCTGTAACTTTCAATGAGGTCCCCCTTAGCTTCTAAACTCCAGCGAGTACAGGCCCAGTGCTCTCAAACTCCCCATCATGTGCTAACCCACTCATTCCTGGGATCATTCTTGTAAACCTCCTCTGGACCCTCTCCAGAATCCTTCTTCAGATGCAGTGCCCAAACTCAAACACATACACATGAGACCAGGATTTGATCCTGACTACGGGCGCTGTCTGTACGGAGTTTGCACGTTCTCCCCGTGACCTGCGTGGGTTTCCTCCGAGATCTTCGGTTTCCTCCCACACTCCGAAGACGTGCAGGTTTGTAGGTTATTTGGTTTGGTATAAATGTAAATTGTCCCTAGTGGGAGTAGGATAGTGTTAGTGTGCGGGGATCGCTGGTCGGTGCGAACTCGAAGGGCCGAAGGGCCTGTTTCCACACTGTATCTCTAAACTAAACCAAACTTAAAAACTACACACAACATTTATTTTATTTATCAATTCTCACCACTAAAGCATTTGAAAAATGCGCAACCAATTAAGTTAAGTTTGCACTTCGTAATGGTAAGAATGATACCAAACTGAAATTCAATTCAAATAATCTAATTAATTATCTTCAAGTTACAGAACTTATGTTCATGAATCTGAAAGTAATATATTCACTAGGGAATGGGACCTATCATCTTACTACAGATTAATACATAATGTCAAAACCCAGTGCTCTGTGATTTAGTGTAGAACTAAATGCTGGAGTAACTCAGCGGGTCAGGTGGCATGTGTAAGAAAGATGCTGGTTTAAACCAAAGATACACACAAAATACTGGAGTAACTCAGCACCTCTGGAGAGAGGAATAGGTGACGTTTCGGTTTGAGACCCTGGATAGGTGACGTTTCACAGACTGCTGGAGTAACTCAGCGGGTCAGGCAGCATCTGTGGAGAACATGGATAGGTGACGTTTCACAGAGTGCTGGAGTAACTCAGCGGGTCAGGCAGCATCTGTGGAGAACATGGATAGGTGACGTTTCACAGAGTGCTGAAGTAACTCAGCGGGTCAGGCAGCAATCTGTGGAGAAACATGGATAGGTGACGTTTCACAGAGTGCTGGAGTAACTCAGCGGGTCAGGCAGCATCTGTGGAGAACAAGGATAGGTGACGTTTCGGGTACAGTGATTTAGGTTGGATAAGTTTAGTTTGGTTTAGAGATACAGCATGGAAACAACCAGTTGACCATGAAAGACAATATATACTTTGACCTACTGTGGCTTTGTCCAGTTAGACCTTTATGATGAATTATCTCAATATTCTAGTTCCCGGCCTTCATAGAAACATAGAAACATAGAAAATAGGTGCAGGAGCAGGCCATTCGGCCCTTCGAGCCTGCACCGCCATTCAATATGATCATGGCTGATCATCCAACTCAGTATCCTGTACCTGCCTTCTCTCCATACCCCCTGATCCCTTTAGCCACAAGGGCCACATCTAACTCCCTCTTAAATATAGCCAATGAACTGGCCTCAACTACCTTCTGTGGCAGAGAATTCCACAGACTCACCACTCTCTGTGTGAAAAATGTTTTCCTCATCTCGGTCCTAAAGGAATTCCCCCTTATCTTTAGTCTGTGACCCCTTGTTCTGGCCAACCCCTTAAGAATTTTGTAAGTTTCTATAAGATCCCCCTTTGGTCTTCTAAATTCTAGCGAGTACAAGCCGAGCCAAGCCTAGTCTATACGATTCATAAAGAAATATATTTTTGCAGTCACCTATCGCACTGTATTTTTGACCTTGGCTAATTTAATTGAGATCTCTTTTCCCCCATGTCATTGGGAATGTAAATTATTTTTAGTTTAGTTTAAAGATACAACGTGGAAACAGGCCCTTCGGCCCATCGAGTCCATGCCGACCATCGATCACCCGTTCACACTAGTTCTATGTTATCCCACTCTCTGATCCACTCCCTACACGCTAGGGGGCAATTTACAGAGGGGCCGATTGACCAACAAACCCGCACGCCTTTGGGATGTGGGAGGAAACCGGAGCACCCGGGGGAAACCCGCGTGGTCACACGGAGAACGTGCAAACTCCACACACGCAGACAGCACCCGAGGTGAAGATCGAACCCGGGTCTCTGACGCTGTGAGGCAGCAGCTCTACCCGCTGCGCCACCGTGCCGTCCGCGTACTGATAAAATAAGTACCAAGTTTGTGAAAATGTTTTCATTCGACTATGAAAAAATAAGTAAAGGCTCTTCAAGTTGAGACCGGTAAGCATCACCTTTTCCTTCGCTCCATAGATGCTGCCTCACCCGCAGAGTTTCTCCAGCATTTTTATCGACGTTCGATTTTTCCAGCATCTACAGTTCTTTCTTAAACATCAATACTGAGCTTGTTCTGTTGCGTTTGAGCATGTTTACCTTTGAATTTAGCTTGAAGACTAATGGCCGTTCCATAATCTCATGAAGTTCAGATCTATGAGGCATTACATAATATTTGTGGATTTAGTACAGGCGTAGAACGTTCTCAGATGATAAACAAATCTGCAAAGAAAGCATAACAAAACGGAGTGCAGAAGGGGGGGTTGCATTTTGAAAAGACTGTGCAATGAAGTAATAGCCGGCTATAAAATATTAGCGTTGTTAAAGTTAGCAAAACATAACACTGCAACAAGAATTCTTCTGAAGGTCTCTGTATTGACTCTAAAATCAGATTAATTCTGCAGTTTGGACAGGTGGCTCTGACAGTCATGTCTTTGCTACAGGAGCGGGTGAGAAGCCAATGGGATCCAGATTGGGCTGTTGTCGGTGTCTATGTGTTGGTGGAGTATTTGTAATTGAAGATAATTGCAGACTGGGTCGCAGGCAATGCAGGGCTGCGGTGTTGCCACAGGTGCAGTGACAATTGACTGGGTTAACATACGATGAGCGTTTGACGGCACTGGGACTCTACTCGCTGGAGTTTACAAGGATGAGGGGGAGGGACCTCATTGAAACTTACCGAATACTGAAAGGCCTGGATAGAGTGGATGTGGAGTGGGTGTTTCCACTCGTGTGGGAGCCTAGGACCAGAGGGCACGGCTTCAGAAATAAGGGACGTTCCTTTAGGAAGGAGAGGAGAGGGAATTTCTTTAGTCAGAAGGTGGTGAATCTGTGGAATTCATTGCCGCAGAAGGCTGTGGAGGCCAAGTCGGTGGATATTGTTAAGGCAGAGATTGGCAGATGTGTCATTGGTACAACTAGTCCCACCTGCCTGTGGTGGGTCCATATCCCTCCAAACCTGTCCTATCCATGTACCTGTCTAACTGGTTCCTAAATGTTGGGATAGTCCCAGCCTCAACTACCTCCTCTGGCAGCTTGTGCCATACACCCATCACCCTTTGTGTGAAAAAGTCACCCCTCAGATTCCTATTAAATCTTTTCCCCCTCACCTTGAACCTATGTCCCCTGGTCCTCGATTCCCCTACTCTGGGCAAGAGACTCTGTGCAGCTACCCGATCTATTCCCCTCACTCCCATGATTTTGCACACCTCTATAAGATCTCCCCTCATCCTCCTGCGCTCCAAGGAATAGCGACCCACCCTACTCAACCTCTCCCTGTAGCTCACACCCTCTAGTCCTGGCAACATCCTCGTAAATCTTCCCTGAACCTTTTCATGCTCGACAACATCTTTCCTATAACATGGTGCCCAGAACTGAACACAATATTCTAAATGCGGTCTCACCAACGTCTCATGCAATTAAGTTTTACAATGCCAAATTATTCCCCAAACTGGATTTTAAATTAAACACTGCATCCTCTATTGCAGAGAACCACAATAAAATCATTTAAAATTGTTGAAATATTTAGCCCGGCGCAGTTCATGTAGGTTACCGTCATAAATATGAAATAATTTAAATATCATGCATTTTAAAATAAGGTAACTATTAATAATACAAAGGCAAGACAAATTATGAATTTTACGCAGTAATAGTAATTTCAATCCTACTTAGAGATTTAAATAAAACATGAATTATGAAACATGTTTATGAATATAATATACATAACATATATATCATTAATATAATATATTTCAGGGTATTTAATATAATATATTTAAGTCTATTTGGTCAATGTGCTCATATTGTGTGCAAAATATTCACATGATGACATTTAAAAGGGACACATTCAGTGCTCAGTTTGAAACATAGCTGTGCGTTGGGACCCAGAATCACCAACATATATGGATCTCCCAGTTACCTGATGATGAGTTATCCAAGCCAGCAGAGTTTTATAGCGGTGAAAAAAAAGACTTGTAATGCTGGAGTAACTCAGCGGGTCAGGCAGCATCTGTGGAGAACATGGATAGGTGACGTTTCACAGAGTGCTGGAGTAACTCAGCGGGTCAGGCAGCATCTGTGGAGAACATGGATAGGTGACGTTTCAGGTGGGAAGACTTTTCGACTGAAGCAATAAACAAAACCTCCACTGAGTGAATGAAATATCTCACCAATCCCAAGTGAATCTTCCTTCATGTACAAAACTTAAATGTGACTTATTCGTCAGAGTCTGGGGATATGGGGAGAAGGCAGGAACGGGGTACTCATTGGGGATGATCAGTCATGATCACATTGAATGGCTCGAAGGGCTGAATGGCCTACTCCTGCACCTATTGTCTATTGTCTATTGTACCATTGGTCAGTTAAAGCAGCAGTCTGAGAAACAAAGCAAGTTCATCCAACACAGCAGGAACTTTAGTTTAGTTTGGTTTGGAGAAACAGCGCGGAAACAGGCCCTTCAGCCCACCAAGTCCGCGCCGACCAGCGATCCCCGCACACTAACACTATCCTACACAACCTAGGGACATTTACAATTTTTACCGAAGTCAATTAACCTACAAACCTGTACTTTTTTGGAGTGTGGGAGGAAACCGGTGCACCTGGAGAAAGCCCACGTGGTCACAGGGAGAAAGTGCAAACTCCATATAGACAACACCCGTAGTCTGGATTGAATCCGGGTGTCTGGCGCTGTGAGGCAGCAACGCTTGCGCTGCGCCACCGTGACATCAGAGGCAGATTTGCATGACGGGACGTGTGATTGATGGTTGCACTGTGCTGATGGGCCAAAGGGCCTGTTTCCGTGCTGTTCGGCTCTGACGCTCCGTGGATTTTCCTATTTTCCAGTGAATTAATTGGAAATACAAATACAGGTAATAAATGCAGGAAATGCAATGAACCAATTGCAAACAAGAGAACCAGCAAAAGCACTTTCACTGACAATATTTATCGCGGTTCCTGAGTGGATGTGTGGGCGAACTGTGGAAAACTAACACCCAATAAAAAAAATATTATATTGAGAAATAAATATTGAAACAAACTTATCTGGATCAAGGCAGAGGATTTGTGTATTTTCCCTGCCAAGAGTTGTGAAGGAAGACCTGTCTCTCCTTGGAATGCTCCTGCTTTCCACAGGATGTTCGGCATGGGCCTGTACAGACCAGGGGATACTGCAGGCCCTGCGGAACGCACCAGGCCCGGCCTCAGGGGCAACATCAAGCTGTGGACGGGCCCCGAGAACGCTCAGCTCTCACGGCCCACTGGTCACGGGTGACCCACAATCGCAGAGGCCTGGGAAAAATAAACTGCATGTGTTGAGTGAAGGCCTCGCTGCTGGAGGTGGTATCTTTCAAACAAAAACACTAGGTGTGGGCCAGAGATAGACACACAAAAAAGCTGGAGTAACTCAGCGAGTCAGACAGGTCTCGACCCGAAACGTCACCTAGTCCTTCTCTCCAGAGATGCTGTCTGAGTCGCTGAGTTACTCCAGCATCTCGCGTCTGTCTTCAGTTTAGACCAGCACCTGCAGTTACATAGAAACATAGCAATAGGTGCAGGAGTAGGCCATTCGGCCCTTCGAGCCAGCACCGCCATTCAATGTGATCAGGGCTGATCATCCCCAATCAGTACCCCGTTCCTGCCTTCTCCCCATATCCCCTGACTCCGCTATCTTTAAGAGCCCTATCTAGCTCTCTCTTGAAAGTATCCAGAGAACCGGCCTCCACCGCCCTCTGAGGCAGAGAATTCCACAGACTCACAACTCTATGTGTGAAAATGTGTTTCCTCATCTCCGATCTAAATGGCCTACCCCTTATTCTTAAACTGTGGCCCCTGGCTCTGTTTAGTTTAGTTTTGAGATGCAGTGTGGAAACAGGCCCTTCGGCCCACCGAGTCCGCGCCGACCAGTGATCACCCCTTACACTAACACTATCCTACACACACTGGGGACAATTTTACATTCATACCAAGCCAATTAACCTACAAACCTGTACAGCTTTGGAGTGTGGGAGGAAAAGCGAAGATCCCGGAGGATACCCACGCAGGTCACGCGGAGAACGTACAAACTCCGTACAGACAGCACCCGTGGTGAGGATCGAACCCGGGTCTCCGGCGCTGTGAAAAAGGGCTCTTAAATATAGCGGAATCAGGGGATATGGGGAGAAGGCAGGAACGGGGTACTGATTGGGGATGATCAACCGTGATCACATTGAATGGCGTGCTGGCTCGAAGGGCCAAATGGCCTCCTCCTGCACCTATAGTCTATTGTCTATTGTGAGGCAGCAGCTCTACCACTGTGCCACCATGCATCCTTGCCAACTGGAAAGTGTAACTCCAAGTCACGGATTTTAAACGTTTGTTTTAGGAATAGGCCCACAAAGCCTGCGGACTTGTTTGAAATTAGAATCTGGTTCACTAAAGACTGTAGGTAGTCAAAAATGCTGGAGAAACTTAGCGGGTGAGGCAGCATCTATGGAGTGAAGGAATAGCTGACGTTTCAGATCGAGACACTAAAGACCATCATTAGTTCTGAAGTACCAACATGCACAAAACACAAACTGTTGAAGGAACTCTGCTCTCCAATAGAGGATGCAGTGTTTAATTCGTGCTGTGTGCAGTTTTGGTCTCCAAATTTGAGGAAGGACATTCTTGCTATTGAGGGAGTGCAGCGTAGTAGGTTCACCAGGTTAATTCCTGGGATGGAGGGACTGTCTGTCATATGCTGAGAGAATGGAGCGGCTGGCTTGTATTCACTGGGATTTAGAAGGATGAGGGGATGTTATTGAAACTTGTAAGATTATTAAGAGTTCTTGACACGCTGATAGGAGAGAAGGGAGATCTCAATTAAATTAGCCAAAGTCCAAAATACTGTGAGCTAGTTGACTGAAGAAAGATATTTCTCTATGAAGACCGGGAGTATTTCTGAGAATGGTACTATTGAGAAATGTATTATAAAGGTGTGCCGCACGGTGGAGTTGCTGCCTCACAGCGCCAGAGACCCAGGTTCCATCCTGACTACGGGTGCTGTCTGTACGGAGTTTGAACGTTCTCCCTGCGTGGGTTTTCTTCGAGATCTCCGTTTTCCTCCCACATTCCAAAGACGTACTGATTTGAAAAGTTGATTGGCTTGGTGTAAATGTAAAATTGTCCCTAGAGTGGGATAGTGTTATGGGCCTGTCCCACTTACGCGACTGCCGGCACCCGTCATAGGTCGTGCAGGTCACCGAAAAATTTTAAAATGTTGAAAATTCAGCGGCAACCAGAAAGATGCTACGACTCTTTGGGCGACTGAGGAGACGACTCACGACCAAACAGGCGACATGTCGCGGGGTGAAGCCCGTACGGTCGTGAGTAGCCGCCCAGAGTCGTACCTTGTTCTGGTCGCCGCTGGATTTTCAACATGTTGAACATTTTCGGCGACCTATGACGGGGTGCCGGCAGTCGCCGAAAAAGTCGCGTAAGTGGGACAGGCCCATAAGCGTGCGGGGATCGCTGGTCGGTGCGGGCTCGGAGAGCTGCAGGACCGGTTTCCGCGCTGTATCTCTAAACCAAACTAATACTAAACTAAAAAAAAATCTATAGTTGAAAGAAGACACAAAAGATCAAAGTTCTGCATTGTCTTTCAAGGCTGACGTAGTTCTGAGGGAGAAAATAATTGGCACCTTTCAAGTAAAAATCATTATTGTATAAGCATAGGCTCTCTGTGTACTCTGCAAGAACATATAGACTGGCAAATTGAAGAAACTACTATCGCTGAAAGCATGGGCACACATTGGGAGATTTCTTTTATCTTACTGCATTGGAAGATATCAAACGGCTTTCCGAGCAAAATATTGTGGGAGAAATCTGTTTTAGGGAAGATAGTCATAATCCTGCTACTGCCAACAAATTAGAACGACCCACTTTGTTTTTCTTAAAACTTCATTGCGTAAATTTTTGTTGACAAGCTTTAAAACGTATCAAATTAAATCATTTTTAAAGTTTAATTTTTCCAGTCAACTCAAGCTTAAAATGTACCGAGTTAAACCATTTTTAAAGTTTAAATTTTCCACTCCACTCAACCTTAGCAAATGCCGAGATCAATCATTTTGAAAGTTTTAATCTACCACTCGGCATTTATTGGGAATAAACAAAATAGCGGTGATTTTTTTATTTTGTACACTGGTGTCTTGAGAATGAAGGAGGGTCTCGACCTGAAACGTCGCCTGTCCATGTTCTCCACAGATGCTGCCTGACCCGCTGAGTTACTCCAGCACTCTGTGAAACGTCACCTATCCATGTTCTCCACAGATGCTGCCTGACCCGCTGAGTTACTCCAGCACTCTGTGAAACGTCACCTATCCATGTTCTCCACAGATGCTGCCTGACCCGCTGAGTTACTCCAGCACTCTGTGAAACGTCACCTATCCATGTTCTCCACAGATGCTGCCTGACCCGCTGAGTTACTCCAGCACTCTGTGAAACGTCACCTATCCATGTTCTCCACAGATGCTGCCTGACCCGCTGAGTTACTCCAGCACTCTGTGAAACGTCACCTATCCATGTTCTCCACAGATGCTGCCTGACCCGCTGAGTTACTCAGCTTTTTGCGTCTATCTGCAACACGATATTGTCAGACATTTCGTGATTCTGCTTTGGTTACTTTTGAATGTAAAGGGACAATTTTGCACAAGCCTACCCCTGGTATCTGACTCCAGATCAAATAGAGCCAATTCCAAAATGCATAATATATTTTAACATGTTGTCTATCTTTTTCAATTGAATTGAATGGAACACATTATTGTCACAAGTGGCAAGTCACCGTGAAATTCTTTGCTTGCCGACCCAAGGTATGCAAATAGTCGCTATATAAAGGGCACTGACAAAGATACAAATACCCCTCCCCCCACCTTGCCGGTCTCCCCTTTGTACTGCCCCCCTCCCTCATAGCTGCCCCCACCCACACCGGGTCCTCCTTCGTTCCCTCTCCCGGCAGCGGCGTCCGCACTCCCACGTGTCCGCCCTCTGACACCCGTACTCATCAAGAATCTATCTATCTCGGCCTTAAATATATCCACTGACTTGGCCTCCACAGCCTTCTGTGGCAATGAATCCCACAGATTCACCGCCCTGTGACTAAAGACATTTCTCCTCATCTCCTTCCTAAAATGAACGTCCTTTAATTCGGAGGTTGTGACCTCTGGTCCTAGACTCTCCCACTGGTGGAAACATCCTCCCCACATCCACATTGAGCCAGTAATGCTGGGTACGGCTGCTATACACTTGTAGTGAATCTTAGATCTAAGCTCATCTTTTGTGATATTTGTACTGAATTGTACGCAAAAATGATTTTTCACTGTACCTAGGGGCGGCACGGTGGCGCAGCGTAAAGTTACTGCCTCACAGCGCCAGAGACCCGGGTTCGATCCTGACTATGGGTACTGTCTGTACGGAGTTTGTACGTTCTCCCCGTGACCTGCGTGGGTTTTCCAAAGATGTGCAGGTTTGTAAGTTAATTGGCTACTGCAAATGGTAAATTGTCCCTAGTGTGTGTAGGATAGTGTTAGTGTACGGGGTGATCGGTGGTTGGTATGGACTCGACGGGCCGAAGGGCCTGTTTCTACACCGTATCATTAAACTAAACCAATCTAAACTCAACTTTGAATATGTGAAAAGTAAAAGAAAGTTCAAAGCAATCACACATAGAATTGAACCATTAATGTAAAAATATCAAAAACCTTTTTTACGTTTGATATACAGTGTGGAAAGAGGCCCCTTTGCCCACTGAATCTGCGCAAACCAACTTTACATTAACGCTATCCTCGCACGAGGGACTAATTACAGTTTACAGAAGCTAATCAACCTACAAAACTGTACATCATTTATTAGCGTGGGAGGAAACCGGAGCACCCGGAGAGAACCCACGCGGGTCACGAGGGAAACGTACAAACTCCGTACCAGACAGCACCCGTTGTTAGGATGGAACCCGGGTCTCTGGCGCTGTGAGGCAGCGACTCTACCGCTGCGCCACCGTGACGCCCGGATTGTTGAGAGCAAAATTAACTTCTGTTCCCCTTCACTGGAAGTGAGAAACAGGAAGCATGCGAAAGGTCACGGGGTGAAGGTAGGAGAATGGGATGGAGACGGAAAAATAGATCAGATGCGATGGGCTGAATGGCCTAATTCTGTTCCTATGACTTATGGCCTCTTGATAAAACAGGCTGTTGATTATGAAATTGCCCATTTTGTGGTGATATCCAGGATATTTCTTTACTGCCATTTTGTCAAAGGCAGAAACTGACCATTGAACTGGCATAGCTATAAGGAGAGGTCAAGAGTCAAGAGTCAAATCAAGAGTGTTTTATTGTCATATCATTGTCCCGGACGGGACAATGAAAGCCTTACTTGCTGCAGCACCACACAATATGTAAATATGTAAACATTGTATATAACGGGAAAAAAAGAAAAAGTTAAATAAATAACAAATATAGTGCAAATAGAACTTATTTGCTGTCGTGTTTAAGACCTTGATGGCTGTGGGGAAGAAGCTGTTCCTGAACCTGGACGTTACAGATTTCAGGCTCCTGTACCTTCTTCCCGATGGCAGGGATGAGATGAGTGTGTGGCCAGGATGGTGTGGGTCCTTGATGATGTTGGCTGCCTTTTTGAGGCAGCGACTGCGATAGATCCCCTCGACGGTGGGGAGGTCAGAGCCGGTGATGGACTGGGCAGTGGTCACAACTTTCTGTAGTTTTTTTTTTAAATATTTATTTTATTAGAAGCAATTGTACAAGGAGAAAGTAATCGGCATGACAATTATACAATTTTCGTACAGCTCCAGTTTTAACATTTTATAAACTGATAAGTGAATCGGGGGAAAAAAGTAAAAAGGAAAGAAAGAAAGATACGAAAAAGAAAGAAGCAAAAACCTCTGAACTAACAAAGAAGTGAAAAAAAAAGCGGAGATACATCCCACTACCCTTCCCTACGCCCGCTCACCCGACCCAAGCGTTTATCACTCCTGGATGTTAAAGTTGCCGAACCAGGCCATGATGCAACCAATCAGAATGCTCTCTACCGTGCACCTGTGGAAGCGTAGGAGGTTGGACAAACTAGGAGTATCCGTGCATTAGACAAGTGCCATTTCATGTTGGGATCTGTTCATTCCTTTCACAGATGCAGTCTGACCCACTGAGTTCTGTTTAGTTTAGAGATACATAGAAACATAGAAACATAGAAAATAGGTGCAGGAGCAGGCCATTCGGCCCTTCGAGCCTGCACCGCCATTCAATATGATCATGGCTGATCATCCAGCTCAGTATCCTGTACCTGCCTTCTCTCCATACCCCCTGATCCCTTCAGCCACAAGGGCCACATCCAACTCCCTCTTAAATATGGCCAACGAACTGGCCTCAACTACCTTCTGTGGCAGAGAATTCCACAGATTCACCACTCTCTGTGTGAAAAATGATTTTCTCATCTCGGTCCTAAAAGACTTCCCCCTTATCCTTAAACTGTGAACAATCTTCCTGCATCTACCCTGTCCAACCCCTTAAGAATTTTGTAAGTCTCTATAAGATCCCCCCTCAATCTTCTAAATTCCAGCGAGTACAAGCCAAGTCTATCCAGTCTTTCTTCATATGGAAGTCCTGCCATCCCAGGAATCAGTCTGGTGAACCTTCTCTGTACTCCCTCTATGGCAAGAATGTATTTCCTCAGATTAGGAGACCAAAACTGTACGCAATACTCCAGGTGTGGCCTCACCAAGACACTGTACAACTGCTGTAGATCCTCCCTGCTCCTGTACTCAAATCCTTTTGCTATGAATGCCAACATACCATTCGCTCTCTTCACAGCCTGCTGCTGAAAGTGATTCAGTGTGGAAACACCGAGTCTGCACTGACAAAATGATTCCCGCACACTAACACCGCCACACACCCACTAGGGACAATTTTACATTTTATACCAAAGCCAATTAACCTACAAACCTGCACGTCTTTGGAGTGTGGGAGGAAACCGAAGATCTCGCAGAAAACCCACACAGGTCACTGGGACAACGTACAAACTCCGTACAGACACCCGTAGACGGAATCGATCCGGGGTCTCCCGTGCTGAAAAGCAGCAACTCTACCGCTGCGCCACATGCCGCCCATTGCTCCAGCACTTTGTGTTTTGCTCAAGATTCCAGCATCTGCAGTTCCTTGTGTCTCGATCTGAAACCCTGCAATAACACTACTTTGTGCAAGTGTACATTATGTTACTCATATGCCAACTAAGTTGCCTGTATACTTTGTGAAAAACTGTTCACAAAACTGGTTCAATTTGCATCCGGAGTGCCAATCTGTGTCCAAAATAGACGTTCTACCTCGTTTTACATCAGGCAAAATGTGAAGCTGATGCCTACTGCTAAAGCAAAATTGTTTTAATTCAACAGAAGTGCCTCTTGTCTGAATAATGGCATCGAGAGTTTGAAAAAAAAAGTATTCCATGCAATGAAAGTTGGGCGTGTGTGTATGTGCGAGTATGTATAAATGTATATTAGACTAAGGTTCACCCCTCAGTCTGCTGCCTTAACTGGCCACTGGTAGGAATGAGTTACATGTAAGTTCTGTAAATGAAGGAAGATTCACTTGGGATCAGTGAGATATTTCATTCACTCACTGGAGAGTTTTTGTTTAACTGATTAAGTCAACAATAAACATGGGAGGGACAAGGGAAATCAGAGCATTTGAAGTTACCATTTTTTGCAGACTGTTGCTGCTTCCCAGAATAAGTGTGAATTAAGTATCACCAAATCAATGTCAGATCCATACAACGGATAAATAATTGAGACCAAATGCCCACGGGGTAATATCTGCGGCTTCATGAAGCATCATCAAAGAGCTGCCATTATATGAGCAGGAGATGTGCATGCTAGAATGAGCTGTATTTTACACAAGAACATCCAGATTCAGGAACAGTTTCTTCCCAGATTCTTTTTCTTCTTTCGTGTGGCGTGCACAGCCTAAAGTTGTTGGACAACTTGTTCTAGTTGATCTTCCGTTTCTGCGCGTCGAGTTGATTGCATTGGTCGAAACAGGGCGGACCACGTGAAGGTTGCAATCTCCCGCCCCTTCTTCCCAGCTGTTATCAGGCAACTGAACCATCCCACCACAACCAGAGAGCAGTCCCGAGCTACTATCCCTTCCATTGACTCCATTTATAAAACCTCACGCTGCCTCGGCAAGGCCAGCAGCATAATCACAGACGGGTCTCACCCCGGCCACTCCCACTTCTCCCCTCTCCCATCGGGCAAAAGGGACAGAAGTGTGAAAATGCACACCTCCAGATTCACCGTCTATATCTCTCGTTTCCCTGATCCCTGACCAGTCTGAAGAAGGGTCTCGACCCGAAACGTCGTCTATCTCCTTCGCTCCTTAGATGCTGCTGCACCCGCTGAGTTTCTCCAGCCTTTTGTGTAACCCTCCAGATTCAGGGACAGTTTCTTCCCAGCTGTTATCAGACAACTGAATCATCCTACCACAACCAGAGAGCAGTGCTGAACTACTATCTACCTCATTGGAGACCCTCGGGCTATCTTTGATCGGACTTTACTGGCTTTATCTTGCAATAAAAGTTATTCCCCTTATCATGTATCTGCACACTGGGGACGGCTCGATTGTAATCATGTATTGCCTTCCCGCTGGTTGGATAGCAGGCAACAAAGGCAACAAAAGCTTTTCACTCTACCTCAGGACACGTGACAACAAACTGCGAAGCATCTCGGACAATACAGCTCACCCCCTCCGTGACACACTGGTCAACCTGAGGAGCACCTTCAGCAACAGACTGGTTCCACCAAGATGCAGGACAGAACGCCACAGGAGAACCTTCTTCCCTGTCAAACTGTACAACTCCTCCCCCTTCTGTTGTGGGGTAGACTGAGACTGACTGAGACCGACTCCACCCCTCTCCACCTTCCCAATCCTTGCATGTCCCCAATCCTTTCCACTGGTCACTTTAATAAGGGGGAAGTCTTTTAGGACCGAGATGAGAAAATCATTTTTCACACAGAGAGTGGTGAATCTGTGGAATTCTCTGCCACAGAGGGTAGTTGAGGCCAGTTCATTGGCCATATTTAAGAGGGAGTTAGATGTGGTCCTTGTGGCTAAAGGGATCAGGGGGTATGGAGAGAAGGCAGGTACAGGATACTGAGTTGGATGATCAGCCATGATCACATTGAATGGCGGTGCAGGCTCGAAGGGCCGAATGGCCTACTCCTGTACCTATTTTCTATGTTTCTGTGTTTCATGTATCTTGTTGTGTTTTTATGACTGTTCGCAGATCAATTTGCCTCCTGGGATAAATGAAGTTCTATCGTATTGAATCGTAACATAAACTAAATCAAATGCTAAACTAAAACTTAGAAAAGCAAGGTAGCGTGCCTTAGTGACTACTGTGATGACGCAGATTAACTCCAGCCTCCCAGCCAACCTTAATCCACTGCAGGACACAGAGTGCTGGAGTAACTCAGCGGGTCAGGCAGCATCTGTGGAGAACATGGATAGGTGACGTTTCACAGAGTGCTGGAGTAACTCAGCGGGTCAGGCAGCATCTGTGGAGAACATGGATAGGCTTATTCTTAAACTGTGGCCCCTGGTGCTGGACTTCCCCAACAACGGGAACATGTTTCCTGCCTCTATCGTGTCCAAACCCTTGATAATCTTATATGTTTCAACAACATATGGACAGGTAAGATTGAGAGCAGGGCTCGGCAACCTTGCTCTGCATAGGGGCCACGACCCATGTCTGTGAGCGGATGGTGGGCCACATCTATCGCCATGGTTAGTAAATAATTAATGATAGCAACAAAATGTAACAAAAAGACAATTACCCCCCCCCCCCCGTGACAAACTACAACCAAAGTGGCCGGAGCGGAATTCCTCGATGACCACGCTGATGTTTCGCTATCCCCCAGCCCGCCCCCCCGCCGCTGGGATCCTGAGGAAACGGCTCCAGCACCGCCTCGCCAAAACCGCCCCCAGCCCGCTTCAGTTCCACACGTGCCGCAGCAACGGGGTGGGGGGTGGGGGCGCTTTCACTCCGGGTGGTCAGGAGGATGGAAGAGGGGGTGGGAGGGTAGGGACGGAGAAAGAGAGAGGGTGAGTCGACAGGTGTTGTGATATGGAATTAGCTGTGTGTGTGAGAACTACTCTCGGATATGCAGTGTTGTGTGTGTTTTATGTTAGGCCTGTGGGCCGGATGATTTCGGGTTACGGGCCGGATCCGGCCCGTGGGACGTAGGTTACCGATCCCTGGTTCAGAGGGATATAGTCCAATTGTGGGTAAATGGGACTAGTGTGGAACGGTCAACTTGGTCGGCATGGACAAGTCGGGCCGAAGGGCCTGTTTCTGTGCTGCATGACTCTAATAAATCTCCCGGTGGTTCAGCACTTCAGCTCCCCCTCCCATTCCGTATCCGACCTTTCTGTCCTGGGCCTCCTCCATGGCCAGAGTGAGGCCCACCGTAAATTGGAGGAGCAGCACCTCATATTTCTCTTGGGTAGTTTACACCCCAGCGGTATGAACATTGACTTCTCCAATTTCAGGTAGTCCTTGCTTTCTCCCTCCTTCCCCTCCCCTTCCCAGCTCCCCCTAAGCCCACTGTCTCCACCTCTTCCTTTCTTCTTCCTGCCCCCCCACCCACTCCCACATCAGTCTGAAGAAGGGTCTCGCTCCGAAACGTCGCCTATTTCCTTCGCTCCATAGATGCTGCTCCACCCGCTGAGTTTCTCCAGCATTACCTAATAAATCTTCCAATGGACAAAAAGACATTGCAATTGATTCAAACTCTCAACCAATTCTTACTCTTGAAAGATTATTAGCCCTGTCCCACTGTATGAGTTCATTCCAAGAGCTCTCCCGAGTTTAAAAAAAAATCAAACTCGTGGTAAGCACGGAGAATGAACGTAGCGGGTACGTCGGAGCTCGGGGACGTCTCTTAGCGCTAACGGCAGGTACTCGGGAAGACTCGCTAACAGCAGGTAAGCTCGGGAAGACACGTGAAGATTTTTCAACAGGTTGAAAAATGTCCACGAGAGCCCCGAGTACCGACGAGCGGCCATTACCGTAAATCTCCGAGCGAATCAGGGCAAACTCGGGAGAACTGTTGGAATGAACTCGTTCAGTGGGACAGGGCTTTGAAGATCGCAATAGCAAAGAAAAGAAAGATAAAGACAAGAAACTTCTATCTCGTTTAACTTTGTGCACGTATAATACTGAATAAGTAAGGATTATTAAACAGTTTGTCGTTAAGGAGGATTTTTTCCTTCTGGGATGTACACAGATCGAATACGTTATTTTAAATACTTTAGGCAGTAATGCTGAAACCTTTCCCAAAAGGCCAGCAGTGGGAAAATTACAAAAACTACACTGTTAATTGTACGTTATTGAAAACAGATGCTAACAATGTGCTAACTCTTTGAATTTAGTCAACTGGGATACAGCCAGCATTTTTTAAAAAGCATATTACAAATGCAGGATATTCTTATATACACATTGCTATTAATCACTTGAAGTCCATTTGTGGAAGGTCAGACACTGCCTTGTCCTGTTGGAAAGATGCTGCTGCTCAGAGTGAATTTCTTTCACAATTGTTCAAAGATCGGCTAGAAACAGCCCGTTTGTTCCCTTGCGCCGGGCCCTCTGCGCCAGCGTGTGACGTGTGATGTGAGGCTGCGTTGCATTGTGCCGCCATCTTGATTGGAATAAAAACCCATCAGCACAATTCAACCACCTTTGATCGTTAACTCGTTTGCCAGCCACTCCTCCCCAAAGATCCTGTAGGTAGACCACTCCTGCTAAATGCAATGGGCTGACGTGTAGTACGCAACGAAGCAGGACGTGGGCCTTTTTTTCATCCATTTCAGTAACCGGAACCTACCCGACCCGACCCGACTCGCAGTGTAATCAACGTTGCGGGGGAACAGTTTGTGTTTAATAAATTATAATTCTGAAAATGAGGAGCAGATTTTTACCAAATGACTTTTATTTTTACGAGGAAGTTTCCGTAACCGGCTTCCGTCTCCGCGCTAGTATCCTACGGGATCTTTGGTGCGGAGACGGAAGCTGGTTACGGAAATGGGGCCGAAAATCGCCCATGACCTTACTGCGTCTTTTTCATCGAGTGGGCTGTCTTGCTCGCTGTAGGATCTTTGCTCCTCCCCCTTTCAGACGCCAGGCACATGGTTTGTAACTGCTACCTCTTAACACCCACATTACAGGCAATAAGGACCATTTGTAAGCCATTAATTTAGGCAGGTCAGTCGGCTCCAAATGAGGCACTTGACCTCCGGAACGTTGTCCTGAGGTTACATTGTCCAGGGTTCCAGATGGAGTTTTCATCTCTGACGTGAGGTCGGGTGAAACTTGTGTCCCAAGTCGTGTCCTCCCTGTGACCTGCTTGGAATTGGTACAGACTTATTATTGTCCTGTCGTCATTTAGAACGGAAAAACCTTTTCACCCAGACGGTTGTGAGTCTGTGGAATTCTCTGCCTCAGAAGGCGGTGGAGGCCGGTTCTCTGGATGCTTTCAAGAGAGAGCTAGATAGGGCTCTTAAAGATAGCGGAGTCAGGGGACATGGGGAGAAGGCAGGAACGGGGTACTGATTGTGGATGGTAGACAAAAGTGCTGGAGAAACTCAGCGGGTGCAGCAGCAAAGGAAATAGGAACGCTTCGGCCCGAAACGTTGCCTATTTCCTTCACTCCATAGATGCTGCTGCACCCGTTGAGTTTCTCCAGCACTTTTGTCTACCTTCAATTTTCCAGCATCTGCAGTTCCTTCTTAAATACTGATTGTGGATGGTAAGCCATGATCGCATTGAATGGCGGTGCTGGCTCGAAGGGCCAAATGGCCTACTCCTGCACCTATTGTCTATTGTCTATTGTCTAAATGGGACTAGCCCAGCATGCCGACTTGCTCAGCACAGACAGGGTGGGCCGAAGGGCCTGTTTCCTGCGCTGTACAGCTCTATGGCCCTGTGCCTGCAAGGCCATGGTGGTACGAGGCGGTGTGTAGCGTTCCGTTGCTAGGGTCGTGCGGGTCGGGTCAAGAGCCCGATGATTGCAGGACAGTAGCTGTTCCTGAAGCTGGTGGTGTGAGACCTCAGGCTTCTGCACCTCCTGCCCGATGGTAGCAGTGAGAAGAGGGCCCGGCCCGGCTGGGCTTCACGCAACCACTAATTCTTCAGTCCCAGAAATGCCAGCCTATTTTAAAAAAAAACATTGCCAGTAAAGCAGGCATTATCTTGCAAAGCAAATAAGCTGAGCGGATGCCCGATAACATTGTAATGTGATAGTGGTACCTTTCAGTTTCTACTCAGTAGGTAATGATGGTTGATAAGGCAGCCACGTGCATTTGGCCCGTTCTAGATACTATGTGATCATGTGCTAGAAGGAACTGCAGATGCTGACTTGAACCAAAGATGGATACAGAAAGCTGGAGTGACTGAGCGGGACAGGCAGCATCTCTGGAGAGAAGCAACAGGAGACGTTTCGGGTCGAGTCTGAAGAAGGGTTCTTTACCTTTCTCCGGAGATGCTGTCTGACCTGCTGAGTTACTCCAGCTTCTTGTGGTCTTGTCCAACAGTTGAGAGATTGTTTCTCGTGGTATATTGACAGAACTCCCAGAGTGTAACGCATCAAGTCCTGGAAGCTGCACTTACACAATACCCGGTGCCAAGAATCCTTGACAAGAATCAGATTTTCCTCAAGACTTGGCCCGCCGTGGCGTTGCAGTCAGAACCACACACACTGCACCGCTGGTGTGTGGCTGGAGGTTTCATGGTTTAATCAAGTGAAATGTAGTCTCACAGCAAGGAAACAGGCCCTTCAGCCCGCCCAACACAGACACAAAATTCTGCATTCATGGGCCTGTCCCACTTGGCGATTTTTGTTTTTAGGCAACTGCCAGCGACTGTCATAGTCGTTGCAGGTCGCCGAAAAACCGGCGACAACCTACGCCATCCCGGCGACAACCTACGACGGAACCTACGTCAGGAGAAGTCAAGCTACGCTCATTGGCTGAAAATCCAGCGGCGACCAGAAAGACGCTAGGACTTTTTGCCGCGACTGGGGAGACGACTACCGGCGACCGCCGGCAAACATGTGACGACAAACTAGTCGCCTGTAATCGCCTAAAAAAATCGCCTAAGTGGGACAGGCCCATAACTCGGCGGGACAGGCAGCATCTCTGGAGAGAAGGAGTAGGTGACGTTTTGGGTTGAGAGCGTTCTTCAGCCCACCAACTCCACACCGACCAGCGATCACCGTACACACTAGTTCTACCTTATCCCACTTTCTCACCCACTCCCTACACACTAGGGGGCAATTTACAGAGGGCCGATTAACCTACACACCCGCATGTTTTTGGGATGTGGGAGGAATCGGGAGCATTCGCGGTCTCGGGGAGAACGTGCAAACGCCACACAAACAACACCCAAGGTCAAGATTGAACCTGGGTCGCTGGGTCAGTGAGGCAGCAGCCCTACCCGCCGCGCCACCAAAGGCACGCAGCGCACTGAGCATCCTAGTGCCTGGATTCACTAACAACCTGCAGTCTGTGGACCCTGGTATTTTACAAATGGTTGTGAAATCTCACCACAATAAAAGCATAGAAGAACTGAATGTCCCAGGACAGGAACAGGCCCTTCGTGTTGACAGTGAGACTAAGACCAACTCTTATCTGCCTGCACATAACACATAATGCATCCAAGATAGACACAAAATGCTGGAGTGACTCAGCGGGACAGGCAGCAGCTCTGGAGAGATGGAATGGGCGACGTTTCGGGACGGGACCCTTCATCAGTCTCTTCAGTCTTGGCCCAAGGTGTCAGCTATTCCTTCTCTCCAGAGAAGCTGCCTATCCCGCTGAGTTACTCCAGCACTTTGTGTCTATCTTCAGGGGTAAATCAACATCGGAAGTTCCTTCCAACACATCCATATCCCTCCATTCCCTACATATCCACGAGCCTATCCAAAAGTCTCTTAAACATAGGTTTGCCAACTGTCCCGTATTAGCCGGTACATCCCGCGTATTGGGCTACATTGGTTTGTCCCGTACAGGACCGCCCTTGTCCCGTATTTGACCGCTATTACTCGGGTCGAGGGGACTGTCGGGTCGGAGCGCCGCGTCCGGCCCCGCCTCACCCGTCCCGACGTAGTGCAGCCCATGGAGTGCAGCAGCAGCAGCAGCAGCAGCAGCAGCGCCTCGCCCGTGGCCCCGTCGGTCGGTCAGCAGCCCGGCCAGCTGTCCGAACTTCGGACCTTCGCTTACCACCGACACCTCCTTCTCAATGCCGATCATCGGTTCATGAGTTGGACGGGGCGCCGGACTTTGTGCGCGATGTCGCGCGGCCCGGGCCAAAACTCCTCAGCTGGCCCGCCGGCTGGGCTTTGTGTGCAGTCCAGCACCCGGGGCCAACTCATCATTCACCCAGCCACGGCCCAGTCGGTCAACGAACTGACGTCGGGAATTTGTCCCGTATTTTGACCTTTTGTCAATAGACAACAGACCATGGACAATAGGTGCAGGAGTAGGCCATTCGGCCCTTCGAGCCAGCACCGCCATTCAATGTGATCATGGCTGATCATCCCCAATCAGTACCCGGTTCCTGCCTTCTCCCCATATCCCCTGACTCCGCTATCTTTAAGAGCCCTATCTAGCTCTCTCTTGAAAGTATCCAGAGAAACGGCCTCCACCGCCCTCCGAGGCAGAGAATTCCACAGACTCACAACTCTCTATGAGAAAAAGTGTTTCATCGCCTAGGTACGTGACAAAACTTACCTTTAACGTCGCTGCAGTTCTGCCGCTGCCCGTGTGCGCGACTTTGGCGCCTTTGAGAGGGGGCCGGGTTTAAAATGCCGTTTACTCCAGACCATTCAAATCGATTAATCTCAGGGGATTTAGTTGCTGAAGAGAAATCGCTCTGACATTTGTTTTATGGTGGTATTTTTAAACTACACTGGATAATTTAATTGCTAGAGTGTATAAAAAATCATCTTCTAAAGCCGTGAGCGCCGACAACGGGAAGGATCTCACGTAGGGGACAAAACAAGGTACACAGTTTAATTTTACATAAAAACGTGGTTCTTAGGAAGCCTATAATCAAAATTTCATGTTGCGAAAAGGTGACTTAAAAAATATACGAACCGACAGTATTTTTCCTGCCGACTGGGGGTTAAATTCACCGCAAACCGCAACGTTCCAATCCACCGCGTTCCACAAAAACCCACTCGCAAGATGATTTAAATGGCCATTAATTTACGGGAATCAAACACTAAATTCCTTCAATGTGGCCTATAAATTCATGACAATGAGATTTAAAAATCATGTTATATTGTGAATTATTGTGTGAATGTTATTTGGACACTTAGGCTTTTTAGAAATGTTAACTTTTTCTTAAGAAATGGATAGATGTTTAGATCTAGTAATTGAATTTTCTAATTAGCTACAATTAGGTAACTAACTAATTATATGCTTTAATATCAGGTCATCCAAGTAAGATTGTTTCATATGTGTTTCAGAATGCTTCAATCTATAATAACTGAAAATTTCATTCAGTTCTCTTAATTTTTAAGAAAGTTATGGGCTTTTGACTGTCCTCGATCACAGCTTTTGTGTTAAGTCAATGGAAAAGCAATAGGGAACAAGATGCTAATTTCCGAGTATGAAAATGGCCATAACTTTTTTAATACTGAAGATATGAAAGTGAATTAGGTGTCGAATTAAACTTCTTTTTATGCTTTATCTGATGGGATAAATTGCAGACTTGATTTGTAATATCTCAAAATGTTATAACATTGCTACATTGCCTCCGTTCTAAATGGCTTACCCTTTATTCTTAAACTGTGGCCCCTGGTTCTGGACTCCCCCGACATCGGGAACATGTTTCCTGCCTCTAGCGTGTCCAAACCCTTAATAATCTTATATGTTTCAATAAGATTCCCTCTCATCCTTCTAAACTCCACAGTATACAAGCCCAGCTGCTCCATTCTCTCAGCCTATGACAGTCCCGCCATCCCGGGAATTAACCTTGTAAACCTGCGCTGCAGTCCCTCAATAGCAAGAACGTCCTTCCTCAAATTATGAGACCAAAACTGCACACAATACTCCAGGTGTGGTCTCACTAGGGCCCTGTACAACTGCAGAGTCTCTCAGCACATGACAGTCCCGCCATCCCGGGAATTAACCTGGTGAACCTACGCCGCACTCCCTCAATTTGTCCCTTATTTGGGAGTGAGAAAGTTGGCAACACTAGTTAAAGACCACTATCCTATCTTCCTCCACCACCACCCCCGGCAGCGCGTTCCAGGCACCCACCACCCTCTGTGTTCCTTCACCCTTCATCTGTGCACGTTGGACAGCCTGACTGTGTTCCTGTTTCATCTTCTCTCTTTTCTTTGACCGGTTAGCATACAAAAGGTTTTTACAGTACCTCAGTACACGTGACAATACTAAACTAAACTCATTAAATTAAAAACCCTGCAACCCTCATCTTTTCTCAACTATTCCCTTCCCTCCTTTAAGCAAACCACCCTATGGGAAAAAGGTACTGACTGCCTACCATATCTATGCCTCATCCTTTTACACATGCTATCGGTCTCCCCTTAACTTTGCTCCTTTTGTCTGTAAGTATGAGGGGGTGGGAAGAAAATGAATCGAGAGACTTAAGAAGCTTTATTTATTTTAGTTTAGAGATACAGTGTGGAAACAGGCCCTTCGGCCCACCGAGTCCGTGCTGACCAGCGATCCCCATACACCAGCGCTATCCTACACGCACTAGGGGACAATTCACAATTTTACTGAAGCCAATTAACCTACAAATCTGTACGTCTTTGGAGTGCCGGAGCACCCGGAGAAAACCCACGCAGTCACAGGGAGAACGTGAAAACTCCGTACAGACAGCACCCGCAGCCAAGATTGAACCCGGGCCTCTGGCGCGGTGAGGCAGCAACTCTACCGCTGAACCACCTTTGTCATTAAATATGACATTGTTATAAGGAGAGAGACTTCCAGCACTTTCTTGCATCTGCTGTGATATCTTAAAAAAAAACTCGTAGCTCAGAATCCAGTGTAGGGTGGGAAAAATTATACACGGACCTTTTAAATTTATAGCTCAATTATTCGACAATATACTCTGTTTGTCAGTCCAGTTATGCAGCAGGACTTGAAAAAAACATTTCTCCGTTTAGAAAATTATACTTATCCCATAGTTATCCAATTATTCTGGTTTCATCTGTACAAAGGTTTAATTATAGCCATAAATCTGAAGGGTTTTTAATAAATAATACTCCATTAGCAATATTAGTATAATCATTTATCTCATTCGGCCACAGGTTTTGAATACACTTGAGATGACAGGGAATCACAAAATAGGGGACAAAATGTGTAAGAAAGAACTGCAGATGCTGGTTTAAATCGAAGGTAGACACAAAATGCTGGAGTAACTCAGCGGGTAAGGCAGCATCTCTAGAGAGAAGGAATGGGCGACTTTTTTGAGTCGAGATCCGAAACGTCACCCATTTCTTCTCTCTCGAGAGATGCTGCCTCACCCGTTGAGTTAGTCCAGCTTTTTGTGACTACCCACAAAATGGGGCCACGTTTTTCATTTGTGGCAAGGAGTCACAGATTCAGTTTGAGTTAGAACAATGAATATTTTTACAGCAGATATAGGGAGACTCTTGATTAGTACGGGTATGTGGGAGGGAGAGATAGACAATAGACAATAGACAATAGGTGCAGGAGAAGGCCATTTGGCCCATCGGGCCAGCACCGCCAATCAATGTGATCATCCCCAATCAGTATCCCGTTCCTGCCTTCTCCCCATATCCCCTGACTCCGCTATCTTTAAGAGCCCTATCTAGCTCTCTCTTGAAAGTATCCAGAGAACCGGCCTCCACCGCCCTCTGAGGCAGAGAATTCCACAGACTCACAACTCTCTGTGAGAAAAAGTGTATCCTCATCTCCGTTCTAAATAGCTTACCCCATATTATAAAACTGTGGCCCCTGGTTCTGGACTCCCCCAACATCGGGAACATGTTTCCTGCCTCTAGCGTGTCCAAACCCTTAATGGTATCTAGGACGATGGAAATAGGGCAGGAAAATAATGTTTGAGCTTTGAGATGGCAGAGCAAACTCTAGTGGCTGAGTTTCTCCTGTTATGTTCTGATGAAAGGTGACACCTCTCGTGGTGGCACAAACCTTCAGCACTGCACGACATGCCAGCCTCGCTTATGAGGCCAAATCTCCAGAACAAAACAAATCGACAACTTGCTGATACAGACCTGAAACTAGCAGAAAGTTTTCCACTCTATGGAGAAGCAATCGATTCACAATTAATCTCATCCACTGTAAAAACTCTTTGTTTAAGAAGGAACTGCAGATGCTGGAAAATCGAAGGTAGACAAAAATGCTGGAGAAACACAGCAGGTGAGGCAGCATCTATGGAGCGAAGGAATAGGCGACGTTTCGGGTCGAAAGTCTGAAGAGGCAGGAAATATTTTCCCGATGTTGGGGGAGTCCAGAACCAGGGGCCACAGTTTGAGAATAAGGGGTAAGCCATTTAGAACTGAGATGAGGAAAACGTTTTCACCCAGAGTTGTGAATTTGTGGAATTCTCTGCCTCAGAAGGCAGTGGAGGCCGGTTCACTAGATGCATTCAAAAGAGAGTTAGATAGAGCTCTTAGGGCAAATGCAATCAAGGGATATGGTGAGAAGGCAGGAACGGGGTACTGATTGTGGATGATCAGCCATGATCACCTTGAATGGTGGTGCTGGCTCGAAGGGCCGAATGGCCAACTCCTGCACCTATTTTCTAAGTATCTATGTATGTATGACCTTATGATTACAGTTCCTCGATTTCAGCACCAAAACAATCCAGGGCTGCCAACTCTCAAGCATTGAGCATGAGACTCACGCATTTCACAAAATTCTCACGCTCTCACGCTGATCATACATTTCTCACGCTCAAAAATCTGCAGGTGCTGGAAGTTCAAATTAAAGCAAAAAATGCTTTAGAGATGAGTAAAAACCATGAGGGGAATATAAGGTGAATGCATAGTGTTTTCCCGGGGTATGTGATTCAAGAACTAGAGGGGATTGGTTTAAAGCAGGGGTGTCAAACTACCGGCCCACGGGATGATTTTGGGGGAAAAAAGTTTTTTTCCGTGCAGAAGGTGTGATAGGTGAGAGAACGGCGGTGGTCCCAGCACCGACCACCCCCCCCCCCCCCCCGAGGCACTGCTCACACCTCCCACCTCTGTGTCTGGCGGGTCTGTGTCCGTCGGCCGCTCTGTCCACACCCCATGGAGTTTTAACCCCGGCCCGGAGCCAGGAGCCAGGAGCAGACCGGGTGAGTGGGGGCGTCGGTGCCGCCTCCGGAGCCACGGGGATCAATCTCGGGCTAAGGCTGCGCTCTGATGCCCCCCGACTCTGGGCTCACTGACCCTCACCTCCCCCGGACCCCAGCTGGACACAGAGCCCCTGGGTCGGCCCGCATTCCCTGGGAGGGGGAAGAGATGGGGGGGGGGGGGGGAGAGGGAAACACTCCCTGGGCCTCGCCAAGTCTCCGCTCACTCCGGATGTTGTCGCAGCTTCACTGACACACACTCTCACACACACACTGGCTCACACAAGGTGTAAAGGGATATGGGCCAAATGCTGATAAATGAGACTAGCTTAGATGGGGCATCTTGATCTGCATGGACCAGTTGGGATGAAGGGCCTGTTTCCATGCTGTAAGACTATGACACACTGTAGAAAGGGTGCAATTGCTCTGGAGAGGATCCAGGGGCGATTTATGAAGATTTTGGCAGAGCTGGAATTTTTTTTTCATTTTGAAGAAAGATTTGATAACTGGGATTGTATTCTCTGCAGCAGCGGTCGGAGGTGAAGAAAAAAACTTAGTTGAGGTGACTAATATTATGAGACTAGGACCTGTTTTGCTTAACAAAGAGTGTAGGAAGGAACTGCAGATGGTGGTTTAAACTGAATATAGACATTAAAAGCTGGAATAACTCAGCAGGACAGGCAGCATCTCTGGAGAGAAAGAATAGGTGATGTCTCGGGTCGAGACCTTCAGACTGAAGAGGTTGAAAACCAGCCATAAAACACAATGACTGGAGATGTGGGGTGGGAGATTGCAACCTTCACGTGGTCCGCCCTGTTTCGACTAATGCAATCCACTCGACGTGCACAAACGGAAGATCAAATAGAACAAGTTGTCCGACAACTTTAGGCTGTGCACGCCACACGACAGAAGAAGAAGACTGGAGATGTGTGTTATCCAACTCGGGGCAGAAATCAGAACCATGTGTTCATCTTTATTGACGTGACACCATAATAAATATATTGCAGAAAAAATAATGTAATGGGGTGGCACGGTGGTAGAGTTGCTGCCTCACTACCACAGGGGTTTACTCTGGATATTCCGGTTTCTCCCACATCGGAAAGAAGTGCAGGTTTGTAGGTTAATTGGCTTCTGTAAATTGTCCCTGGCGTGTAGGATGGAACTGGTGTATGGTCGATCGCTGGTCGGTGTGGACTTAGTGGGCCGAAGGGCCTGTTTCCATATATATGTTTTACATATATATCTTAATTTCATTGAACCATATACGATTGAATATGTGGCATTATTTTCGTCTTGTTTCTATAGTCAAAGGGTAAGGTTGATTGATTTATTTGTGCAGAACAGTGATGGAAGTCTGACTCCTCTTGCTTTGTTTCTATGTTTGTTTCTCTATATATGCATAACAGCATGAATTATAATCTGATTTCCATGCATGAATATACTAAGGTCATTCATGTGCTGCACCTGTTGATCAGAGCCTGGCTCTACTGTGGAATGTTATTAGGAATGTAATTTAGCCTAACCTTATTCATACCCAATCCAATTTAAAGCATAAATGTTGCATTCAAGTGTAAATTAAAAGACTCGCTACAGTATGCACCAGATTGCACAATTTCAAACTGAAAAATGCGAAATGCACCCGTCTCCAACACCCCCCCCCCCTCCCCCCACCCACCCCCCCAATGTTGGCAGCTCTGACTATCTTTTGTCCAACGTAGATAAAAAAGAACTGCAGGTGCTGTTTACAAGACACAAAGTGTTGGAGTAACTCAGCGGGTCAGGCAGCATCTCTGGAGAACATGGATAGGTGACTTTTCGGGTCAAGACCCTTCTTCAGACTGATTGTAGGGTCCCGACCTGAAACGTCTCCTATCCATGTCCTCCATAGATGCTGCCTGACCCGCTGAGTTTCTGTTTCAGTTTCAGTTTAGTTTGTCACGTGTACCGAGGTACAGCGAAAAGCTTTTTAGAGTGTTAGCCAGTCAGCGGAACGAAGGAATAGGTGACGTTTCGGGGCGAGACCACTTCTTCAGACTGATGTGGGGGTGGGGACGGGAAGAAGAAAGGAAAAGGTGAAGACAGTGGGCTGTGGGAGAGCTGGGAAGGGGAGGGAAAGGAGGGAGAAAGCTGAAATTGGAGAAGTCAATGTTCATACCGCTGGGGTGTAAACTACTCACGCGAAATATGAGGTGCTGCTCCTCCAATTTGCGGTGGGACTCACTCTGGCCATGGAGGAGGCCCAGGACAGAAAGGTCGGATTGGGAATGGGAGGGGGAGTTGAAATTGTTAAGGAAACTGGAGGAGTGCGTTTTCACTTGAATTACTCCAGCGCTTTGAATCTTTTCTCCAACACTTTTAAAATAACTTTGATAAAATTTGCTTCTTTCTCAATAGGTACCAAACCGATAGGTTGGGAAATTGAAGAAGCCAAAAGAGTTTTTACAGTGGTGGAAAAAAATGCTGGAGAAACTCAGTGGGCGAGGCAGCATCTATGGAGCGAAGGATCATCCAGAGAATTGGCCTCCACTGTCAATTGTCTATTGTCTATTCACAACTCTGTGGGTGAAAAGGTTTTTCCTCATCTCCGTTCTAAACGGCCTGCCCCTTATTCTTAAATAATCGTGAAGGCTTGTGTCACGACGCTAAGAGTTGTCAGGAAACTGTCATCGGCCGAACGGTTAAAAAAAATAGAATGAGTTGTGAACACTCTGGAGTATGGTGTACAATTTTGGTCGCCTAGTTATAGGAAGGATGTCAACAAAATAGAGAGAGTACAGAGGAGATTTACTAGAATGTTGCCAGGGTTCCAGCAACTATGTTACAGAGAAAGGTTGAACAAGTTAGGTCTTTATTCTTTGGAGCGCAGAAGGTTAAGGGGGGACTTGATTGAGGTCTTTAAAATGATGAAAGGGATAGACAGAGTTGACGTGGATACGTTTTTCCCATTGAGGGTAGGGAAGATTCAAACAAGAGGGCATGACATGAGAATTAAGGGACAGAAGTTTCGGGGTAACGTGAGGGGGAACCTCTTTACTCAGAGGGTGGTGGCTGTGTGGAATGAGCTTCCAGCAGAAGTGGTGGAGGCAGGATCGATTTTAACATTTAAGAGTGAAGTGGATAGGTATATGGACGTGAAGGGAATGGAGGGGTATGGTCTGAGTGCAGGTAGATGGGACTAGGGGAAAACAAATGGTCGGCACGGACTGGAAGGGCCGAGAGGGCCTGTTTCCGTGCTGTAATTGTTATATGGTTATATGGTTATATGGTTATAACACGTGTTGTCATATTCTGCACTCAGTCAAGTGACATGGACAAGATATGCTGGAAAATAAGCTGATTTGAATCAAATAATGTACGGGAAGGCATTACTTTTTAATTGAATACAGCATTGCAGAACAATAGGGCGTGATTGAGTACGGGGGGGGGGGGGGAGGAATATTTGGGAAATGTTCCCATTCTGGAGACTGTTCACTGAGTGAGCCATATCAACGCCATCATCAGTATCTGGAATAACTTTGGTACGAATATTCCCACTGAAACTCTTCAGGAATGTCTGAATTGGAAGCTGCTTCTAAACAAGGTAACCCGATTCCTTCAAAGTTTATATCCAGATTTGACTTGGCCAAAACGATCGTGGCTCAGCCAGTCTGGAATTGACAACCTGCCAACATTTCTATGAGATATTAATATTAGATATTTCCACAGGTTAAAAATGTGAAACTGCTTCCACATGCCACAGTTAAATAAAAGCGTGGGGGCAGAACAAGGGGAGTAGACTGCATTGTTGATGGTGTGGGCGTGAGAGAGGGGGAGGGGAGAATATTAGCCCAGTATAGACACATAGGGCTGAAGGGTCTGAGTCTGTGCTGAGATATGTTTATGAAAGAACTGCAGATGCTGGAACAATCGAAGGTAGACAAAAAATGCTGGAGAAACTCAGCGGGTGAGGCAGCATCTATGGAGCGAAGGAATAGGTGACGTTTCGGGTCGAGACCCGGAAGCATCTATGGAGCGAAGGAATAGGTGACATAGGAATATATTCCTTCGCTCCATAGATGCTGCCTCACCCGCTGAGTTTCTCCAGCATTTTTTGTCTACCTGTGCTGAGATATGATGTGATTTAAGTTGCCAGGACTTGAGGGCGTGAGGTACAGGGAGAGGTAGAGGAGGCTGGGACTCTATTCCATGGAGCGCAGGAGTTTGAGGGGTGATCTTATAGAGGTGTGTAAAAGCTCCTGTCGTCATGAAGACCACTAGCTACTGAACATACTGTAAAGCCCGCGAATGAAATGCCCCGATGGCGCGGGTTCTGTATACACAGCTTAACCACCGTTCCAGGCACCCGCCAACCCTCGGTGTAAGACATTTGCCTTGCTCGTCTCCTTTAAACTTTGCCTCCCCCTCTCTCTCTGTCTTTAAAGTAATGCCCGCCTACTCTGGGACATTTCCATCCTGAGGAAAAGGTTCTGACTGCACCCGTGGAGTTGAATGACAATGGGTGCTATTCTTGCTATTGAGGGAGTGCAGCGTAGGCTGGCCAGGTTAATTCCCGGGATGGCCGGACTGTCATATGTTGATAGAATGGAGCGGCTGGGCTTGCACACTCTGAGAAGGGGATCTTATTAAAATATATAAGATTGTTAAGGGTTTGGACACGCTAGAGGCAGGAAACATGTTCCCGATGTTGGGGGAGCCCAGAACCAGGGGCCACAGTTTCAGAATAAGGGGTAATCCATTTAGAACGGAGATGAGGAAACACTTTTCACCCAGAGAGTTGTGAGTGTGAAATTCTCTGCCTCAGAGGGCGGTGGAGGCCGGTTCTCTGGATGCTTTCAAGAGAGAGCTAGATAGGGCTCTTAAAGATAGCGGAGTCAGGGGATATGGGGAGAAGGCAGGAACGGGGTACTGATTGGGGATGATCAGCCATGATCACATTGAATGGCGGTGCTGGCTCGATGGGCCGAATGGCCTACTCCTGCACCTATTGTCTATTGTCTATTGAATTGATAAATATTATTAGCCATATATATATACATACAAGGAATTTGTGAGCAAAGCCTTGGTGCTTTGCTCGCAAGTAACAACATGACATACAGTAGACAATTAAAAATTAAACATTATAATTTAAAGTGAAGAATGAAATAAAAAACCAGAGCAAAAGGAGGCTACAGACTTTTTGGTTATTGAGTAGAGCCACTACTCGTGGGAAAAAAAGCTAGTTTTATGTCTGGCTGTGGCAGCTTTGACAGTCCGGAGTCGCCTTCCAGAGGGAAGTGATTCAAAGAGTTTGTGGCCAGGGTGAGAGGGGTCAGAGATGATCTTGCCCGCTCGCTTCCTGGCCTTTACAGTGTACAGTTCATCAATGGAGGGAAGGTTGCAGCCAATAACCTTCTCAGCTGATCGAACTGATTTTACTCTCTGCGTAAGAATGTCTGTTTGTACATCAGCATTGGTACGTTCCACTCCTCACTCTGGCTCGTGTGCGAGTAGTTTTTGCTCCAATATTTTAATTGTAGATGATAGCCAGTAAAAACATAACTTGCTGTTTCATGCTGGTCTGGTCCAGGCTGTTCTAGTTTACTTCATGGTCACGTGTACTGAGGTACAGTGAAAAGCTTTTGCTGCGTGCTAACCAGTCAACGGAAAGACAATACATGATAACAAACGATCCGTTTACAGTGTACAGATACATGATAAGGAAATAACCTTTAGTGCCAGGTAAAGCCAGCAAAGTCCGATGGAAGATAGTCTGAGGGTCACCAATGAGGTAGATGGGAGGTCAGGACCGCCCTCTTGTTGTTGAGAGGGTGGCTCAGTTGCCTGAGAACAGCTGGGAAGAAATTGTCCCTGAACCTGAAGATGTTACAGTATATATTAATGATCTGGATGAAGGAATTGAATGCAACATCTCCAAGTTTGCGGATGACACGAAGCTGGGGGGCAGTGTTAGCTGTGAGGAGGATGCAAAGTGACTTGGATAGGTTGGGTGAGTGGGCAAATGCATGGCAGATGCAGTATAATGTGGATAAATGTGAGGTTATCCACTTTGGTGGCAAAAACAGGAAAGTAGACTATTATCTGAATGGTGGCCGATTAGGAAAAGGGGAGATGCAACGAGACCTGGGTGTCATGGTACACCAGTCATTGAAAGTGGGCATGCAGGTGCAGCAGGCAGTGAAGAAAGCGAATGGTATGTTGGCATTCATAGCAAAAGGATTTGAGTACAAGAGCAGGGAGGTTCTACTGCAGTTGTACAGGGTCTTGGTGAGACCACACCTGGAGTATTGCGTACAGTTTTTGGTCTCCTAATCTAAGGAAAGACATTCTTGCCATATAGGGAATACAAAGAAGGTTTCACCAGGACTGATTCCTGGGATGGCAGGACTTCCATATGAAGAAAGACTGGATAGACTCGGCTTGTACTCGCTGGAATTTAGGAGATTGAGGGGGGGATCTTATAGAGACTTACAAAATTCTTAAGGGGTTGGACAGGTCTAGATGCAGGAAGATTGTTCCCGATGTTGGGGAAGTCCAGGACAAGGGGTCACAGTTTAAAGATAAGGGGGAAGTCTTTTAGGACCGAGATGAGAAAATCATTTTTCACACAGAGAATGGTGAATCTGTGGAATTCTCTGCCACAGAAGGTAGTTGAGGCCAGTTCATTGGCTATATTTAAGAGGGAGTTAGATGTGGCCCTTGTGGCTAAAGGGGTCAGGGGGTATGGAGAGAAGGCAGGTACAGGATACTGAGTTGGATGAACAGCCTACTCCTGCACCTATTTTTATATGTTTCTATGTTTCTACAGGAAGAACGTTAAGGGCCTGTCCCACTTGGCGATATTTTCGGCGACTGCCGGCATCGTTGACTGATGTATCAGGTTACCGCAAAATACGCGGCGTGATACGACGTGACGCGGCGTGACTCAGCGGCGCGATGACATATGATGCAACGGTGTTTTCAAGTGTAGCAAATTTTTTTTTCGTCGCCACAGGATTTTGAAATGGCGACACTGATATGACACCAGCACAATCGCCAAGTGGGACAGGCCCTTAAAGGTTTTGGAGAGGGTGCGGGGCCCCTTAAGATAGGGTGAGTGATGGTCAGCATGCACTTGGTGGGCCGAAGGGCCTATTTCAATCAACCAATCAATGAATCAATCAATCCTAGTTTGGGCCCTGGCTGGACGATGCAAGATGCCGTGTGGGGTATCGCTGGTACCGTGCATGTTCTCCGTAGACTTGTCTATTTATACAATGAATTATCAATGACTGATGTGTTCAGGAACGTTGAGTTTCCCCGTGTGGGTTTCACACGATACGCCATATTTCAGTGGCTGTGGTGTGATTAGCGACGCATTTTCCGACCATGTGTGAACAAAGATGAGCGGGCGGCCAAGAACACGTCTGATTGTGAAATCAGAAGCTTCAACAATGGATAAAAACGGCCACACAGTTTATGGTAAATGGATTTGCAGACGGCAAATGTGAGCTTGATATCCGAGCCCAGAGTTGCTGCAAAGGTGTAGAACTGACTGGGAGTCACAAGGAGCAGCACACGCACGGTGGTGTGACGGTAGAGTCGCCGCCTCACAGCGCCAGAGACCCGGGTTCGATCCTGACTATGGGCGCTGTCCGTACGGAGTTTGCACGTTCTTCCTGTGACCTGCGTGGGTTTTCTCCGGGTGTTCCTCCCACACCCCAAAGATGTATGGGTTTGCAGGTTATTTGGCTAAATGTGAATTGTCCCTAGTGTGTGTAGGTAGTGCGGGGATCGCTGGTCAGTGTGGATTCGGTGGGCTGAAGGGCCTGTTCAATGTGATCATGGCTGATCATCCCCAATCAGTACCCCGTTCCTGCCTTCTCCCCATAGCCCCTGACTCCGCTATCTTTAAGAGCCCTATCTAGCTCTCTCTTGAAAGCATCCAGAGAACCGGCCTCCACCGCCCTCTGAGGCAGAGAATTCCACAGACTCACAACTCTCTGTGTGAAAAAGTGTTTTCTCGTCTCCGTTCTGAATGCCTTAGCCCTTATTCCTAAACTGTGGCCCCTGGTCCTGGACTCCCCCAACATCGGGAACATTGGGGACCTCGTCAGAGAGAGAAGAAGAGGACTTCTTCAGAGTAGGCACCAAATGCCGGAGCAACTCAGCGGGACAGGCAGCATCCCTGGAGAGAAGGAATGGGTGACGTTTCGGGTCGAGACCCTTCTTCAGACAGTCCGAAGAAGGGTCTCCAACATTTTGTGTCATGTCTACAGTGTAAACCTGCATCTGCAGTTTCTTCCTACACATTCTTGAGAGTAGACATACCCTGAGGGCATTTGGCAGTGGAGAAGTGAAATGGAGACATAAGGAACTGCAGATGCAGGGATCGTGCTCAACTCAGCAGGTCGGGCATCTGTGGAGGGAAGGAACGGACTGGGGATGTTTCGAGTCAGGAATGACTAGAGCTGGTTCGTTTCTCTTTGGAACATTGATCCATAAACCCTTGTGATAATAACCAGAATATTTCCATGATGTTTGTGGTGGCGTAGCGGTAGAGTGCACACTAGGGACAATCTTTGACACGCACCGAGCCAATTAACCTACGTACCTGGACGTATTTGGAGTGTGGGAGGAGGCCGAAGATGCGGAGAAAACCCACGCAGGTCACGGGGAGAACGTGCAAACTCCGTACAGACAGCGCCCGTAGTCGGGATCAAACCCGGGTCTCCGGCGCTGCACATCTTTTGTCTACTTGTAAAGATTATGTAAATTTGTTTCAAACTGTGACAGCTCAAATTTGATGCTTTTACAGAGTGCATTAGGCAATAGACAATAGGTGCAGGAGTAGGCCATTCGGCCCTTCGAGCCAGCACCGCCATTCAATGTGATCATGGCTGATCATCCACAATCAGTACCCCGTTCCTGCCTTCTCCCCATATCCCCTGACTCCGCTATCTTTAAGAGCCCTATCTAGCTCTCTCTTGAAAGCTTCCAGAGAACCGGCCTCCACCGCTTTCTGACGCGGAGAATTCCACAGACTCACAACTCTCTGGGTGAAAAAGTGTTTCCTCGTCTCCGTTCTAAATGGCTTACCCCTTAGTCTTAAACTGTGGCCCCTGGTTCTGGACTCCCCCAACATCGGGAACATGTTTCCTGCACCTAGCGTGTCCAAACCCTTAATAATCTTATATGTTTCAATAAGATCCCCTCTCATCCTTCCAAACCCCAGGGTATACAAGCCCAGCCACTCCATTCTCTCAGCGTATGACAGTCCCGCCATCCCGGGAATTAACCTTGTAAACCTACGCTGCGCTCCCTCAATAGCAAGAATGTCCTTCCTCAAATTAGGGGACCAAAACTGCACACAATACTCCAGGTGTGGTCTCACCAGGGCCCTGTACAACTGCAGAAGGGCCTCTTTGCTCCTATACTCAACTCCTCTTGTTATGAAGGTCAACATGCCTTTCTAATTCTAAGTGACTGTTTGAGAATCTAACCAAGATCTAACACCACGGAAAATATATGTTTTGTTCTTCAACTTCAACCCACCGACCGTGCGCTGGATTAGACGTATTTGGTTTGATCTAAATTCCAATGTTTACATTCACAACCATAGTGCCAACCTTGTCAACCGATGGTGTTCTCAGTCTCTGACGAAACCTCTTTGGTTTTTTACAGCATTGCTGGTTACTATGACCTCATTACAAATCATTACAAAATTCATCAGTCTGAAGAAGGGTCTCGACCCGAAACGCCACCCATTCCTTCTCTCCAGAGACACTGCCTGTCCCGCTGAGTTACTCCAGCGTTTTGTGTCTGCCTTACAAATTACATGGTATTTTATTTCCTGAGTTAAAACATTCTTTTTTTTTTAATGTTTATTTTATTAGAAGCGATTGTGCAAGAATAAAGCAATCGGCATAACCATTATACAATTTCCGTACAGCTTCATTTTTAACATTTTATAAATTGATAAGTGAATCGGGGAGAAAAAAAAGTAAAAAGGAAAGAATGAAGAGAAAAGAAAAATACAATAAAGAGAGAAGAAAAGACCTCTGAACTGCTGAAGAAGTGAGAGACAAAAAAAAGACGGAGATATGCCCCACTATCTTCCCCCCCCTCCCACACTCACCCATCCCAAGTGTCGGTTTTTAATTTGTGCTCGACCATTCTATTGTTGAAGAAATTCAGCGAAAGGAGATCCGTTAAGTTAAAACATTCTTCTCCAGTTCCATTCACATGAGATGCAATATCATACATTAAACTTCAAGCTGATCCACTGAACCATCAAAGGTTCGAAGTTAGATATAGAGAACACCTAATGTTTCCAGTGACTTGGGGGGTTATATGGTCAATCTGTGCACATCTCTGAAGATCTTTCCTGGTCCGAGAACACAGATGCAAATATTAAGAAAGCTCATCAGCGCCTCTACTTCCTGAGAAGATTACGGAGAGTCGGTCTGTCAAGGAGGACTCTCTCTAACTTCTACAGGTGCACAGTAGAGAGCTTGCTGACCGGTTGCATCGTGGCTTGGTTCGGCAACTTGAGTGCCCTGGAGAGGAAAAGACTACAAAAAGTAGTAAACACTGCCCAGTCCATCATCGGCTCTGACCTCCCTTCCATCGAGGGGATCTATCGCAGTCGCTGCCTCAAAAAGGCTGGCAGCATCATCAAGGACCCACACCACCCTGGCCACACACTCATCTCCCCGCTACCTTCAGGCAGAAGGTACAGGAGCCTGAGGACTGCAACGTCCAGGTTCAGGAATAGCTACTTCCCCACAGCCATCAGGCTATTAAACCTGGCTCGGACAAAACTCTGAACATTAATAGCCCATTATCTGTTATTTGCAATTTATTAATTTATTAATTAATGTGTGTATTTACGTATATAACGGTAGTCAATGCCTACTATGTTCTGTTGTGCTATGCAAAGAAAGAATGTCATTGTCCTGTCAGGGACACATGACAATAAACTCTCTTGACTTTGACTTTTGAAATCTAACAAAGTGACACAAGGGTAGAGTTGCTGCTTTAAGGGCCTGTCCCACTTTCCCGAGTTACTCACAAATTCTCCCGAGTTTTCCCCTTGATTCAAACTCGGAGTCCGTAGATATATCGTAGCGGCTCGTTATGCCAGCCGTAGGTACTCGGGGCATCAGGTAAGTCGTGACGCTTTCTCCAGCATGATGAAAAAGTCCACGAGTAAAAAGATAGTCGGGTGTAGGAGTTCGTGGATCACAAAAATCTTGATTTTTTTTTTTAAGGTCCTTTCAACTCAGCAGAGGACTCGGGAGAGTGAGACAGGCCCTTATAGTGCCAGAGATCCTTCATGTACAACCTAGGTGACTATTAGCATGCTAGCCACAGAAGCAGATGTACAATCACATATTACAATCGCTCCGCACTCCTGAGTCTCTACTCCTGCTGCAACATTTCTTACTTTAACTATGATATTCCCTGATCATTTATCTCTACCCTGTAAATGGCTCTATTGCAATCATGTACTGCCTTTCCGCTGACTGGTTATCACGCGACAATACCTTTTCATTGTACCTCAATGTGGGGCGAGTCCAGAACCAGGGCCCACAGTCTTAGAATAAAGGGGAGGTCATTTGAAGACAAATGGTGAGAAAAAACCTTTTCACCCAGAGAGTTGTGAATTTGTGGAATTCCCTGCCACAGAGGGCAGTGGAGGCCAAGTCACTGGATGGATTTAAGAGAGAGTTAGATAGAGCTCTAGGGGCTAGTGGAGTCAAGGGATATGGGGAGGAGGCAGGCACGGGTTATTGATTGGGGACGATCAGCCATGATCATATTGAATGGCGGTGCTGGCTTGAAGGGCCGAATGGCCTCCTCCTGCACCTATTTTATATGTTTCTATGTTTCTATACCTCGGTACACGTGACAGTAAACTGAACTGATTACTGATCCGAACGTAGACAAAAGTGCTGGAGAAACTCAGCGGGTGAGGCAGCATCTATAGAGCGAAGGAATAGGTGACGTCTCGGGTTGATACTGAAGAAGGGTCTCGACCCGAAGGGTCACCTATTCCTTCGTTCCTTAGATGCTGCCTCACCCGCTGAGTTTCTCCAGCATTTTTGTCTACCTTCGATTTTTCCAGCATCTGCAGTTCCTTCTTAAACATGACCACTGATCTGGGTTCGATCGTGACTGCGGGTGGAGTTTTGCACGGTCTCCCCGTGACCTGCGTGGGTTTTCTCCGGGTGCTCCGCTTTCCTCCCACGCACCAAAGACGTACAAGTCTGTAGGGTAATTGGGTTCTGTAAATTGTTCCTAGAGCGTGTGGGATAGTGCTAGTGTACGGGATGATCGCTGGTCGGCGCGGACTCGATGGGGGGGGGGGGGAACGTAGGAATCGTTTCCACGCTGTATCTCTAAAACTAAAACAATTCTTAAACTCACTTTTCAACTTCACCTTGCAACCAAAGCCTGCACCAGCACGACTCACAACTTTCCTGGTGATTTTTGTGTTGATAATATTATAAAATCCGAGATGACGTGGAGATAAACATCATTAACATGGGAGTTTATGAAGTTAAAGTCGAATATATGTTTGTTTGGATGAAGTGGCTTTTCTCCCTTTTATTTCCCTTAGAAAAATATCCTGCTACTTTCATCCTCCTTTTTCCTATCAAAGTGGGCCGTTGGCAGGCAGCGTTAAGTAAACAGTGGATGGGAGCTGCTCGCCAGTGCTTCCTGAAGGGTTCACCAGTTGCTCTGCTCTGCGAGTCCCTGCAAGGAAGCCCTGCATCAGACGCCAGGTCATAAATCAGCCTGGGAACTCAGGGCAGATTCCCCGCCTTCTGCAAAGCCACACAATACCGATATGCCTTTCACAGTCTTGCCCAGCTTTTACTCATCAAAATTTTACTTTGCACTGTGAAACGTATCATGATTTATTTTCCTTTCATTATACTTTTTGGTGAAGAGTCTCTTTTTACATGTGGCCTGGAGTTTGTTTTTCCACTTGGGCCCGTTTCACCGACGGGACGCGGCCAACTATTCAATGTTTTTCTTTCCCCTCCTTTCCCGGCCTAATTTTTTACCTCTTCATTGTGCAGTTCCCCCATCCTCTCTTCATCCTTTGGGCCTCTGCTCTATATTTAGATCCGGTATTCCTCCCCACGCTCTCTCCTCCCTCCCCTCCCAAATACAACAATCTGCAGGCTCTTTGCAACTTTCACCTGACTCTTCTCATTACCTTTTCATTCCTTGAAGACCTTCTTAATTCTTCTATCTGGCTTTGCCATTGTTTACCTTGTTGCGAAGGTTCTGTCTCAGCTATCGCAGTTGTCCAACCAGACATTAGTTACGGAATGGGTGACGTTTCGGATCTCGACCCCAAAACGTCACCCATTCCTTCTCTCCAGAGATGCTCCCTGACCCGCTGAGTTACTCCAGCATTTCACCAGGTTAATTTCAGGGATGGCGGGACTGTCATATGCTGGGAGAATGGAGCGACTGGGCTTGTACACTCAGTTTGGAAGGAGAAAGCAGGAACGGGGTACTGATTGGGGATGATCAGCCATGATCACATTGAATGGCGGTGCTGGCTCGTAGGGCCGAATGGCCTACTCCTGCACCTATTGTCTATTGTCATTTTGTGTCTACCTTCGATTTTAGCCAGCATCTGGATGGAGTCTGTACGTTCTCCCCGTGACCTGCGTGGGTTTTCTCCGGGTGATCCGGTTTCCCCCCACACACTCCAACGACATGCAGGTTTGTAAAAGCTTCTGTAAATTGCCTCTAGAGTGTAGGATGGGAAAGTGGGATAACGTACACCTAATGTAACCAGATGATCGAGGGTCGGTGTGGACTCGTTGGGCAGCATTTCTGAAGAAAAGGAATGGGTGACGTTTAGGGTCAGGACCCTAAGGATGGTTCCATACCGAAAAATCATCTATTCCTTTTCTCCAGAGATGCTGCCTGATCCGCTGAGTTACCCTAGCATTCTGTGCCTATGTTTGGTATAAACCAGCATCTGCAGTTCCTAGTTAATAACTGGATCTTTGTATCAATAGACAATAGGTGCAGGAGGAGGCCATTTGGCCCTTCGAGTCAGCACCGCCATTCACTGTGATCATGGCTGATCACCCACAATCAGTACCCCGTTCCTGCCTTCTCCCCATATCCCCTGACTCCGCTATCTTTAAGAGCCCTATCTAGCTCTCTCTTGGAAGTATCCAGAGAACCGGCCTCCACCGCCCTCTGAGACAGAGAATTCCACAGACTCACAACTCTCTGTGAGAAAAAGTGTTTCCTCATCTCCGTTCACATCAAGTTAAGAAGTGAATTTAAATACTGCAGCCCTCACAACGGGATTTAAATTGGTGCCTCTGAATCACTGGTTCAGACATTTGGATTATTAATCCCATGATAAAACATAGAACAAAGATTTGCACAGCACAAGATCAAGTCCCTTCGCCCACAAAGTCTCTACTGGAATGGTTAAACTGCTCTGCCTGCGTGCCATCCATGTCCCTCCCTTCCCTGCATGTCCACGTACCTATCTAAAAGCCTCTTTGAGTTAAGTTCAAGAGAGTTTATTGTCGTGTGTCCCTGATAGGACAATGAAATTCTTGCGTTGCTTCAGCACACCAGAACATAGTAGGCATTTGCTATTTAGAGATTCAGTGCGGAAACAGGCCCTTCGGCCCACCGTGCCCATGCCGACCAGCGATCCCTGCACACTAACACTATCCTACACGCCTCAGAATTAAAGGACGTTCCTTTAGGAAGTTGATGAGGAGGAATTTCTTCACTCAGAGGGTGGTGAATCTGTGGAATTCTTCACCACAGAAGGCATGGAGGCTAAGCCAATGAATATTTTTAAGGCAGAGATAGATAAATTCTTGATTAGTACGGGTGCCAGGGATATTATCGTGTTGTTACTTGTGAGCGGGGCACCAAGGCAGAATCCTTGTATCCATTTATTCAATTAAATTCAATAAACAATTGACAATAGGTGCAGGAGTAGGCCATTCGGCCCTTCGAGCCAGCACCGCCATTCAATGTGATCATGGCTGATCATCCACAATCAGCACCCTGTTCCTGCCTTCTCCCCATATCCCGTGACTCCGCTATCTTTAAGAGCCCTATCTAGCTCCCTCTTGAAAGCATCCAGAGAACTGGCCTCCACTGCCCTCTGAGGAGGGGAGAAGGAGGAGAATGGGGTTGGGAGAGAGAGATAGATCAGCCATGATTGAGTGGCCGAGTGGACTAATTCTGCTCCTATCACGTATAACCTTATGACACAGTTGGAAAAATGTGCATGCCGTTTTTGTGGAAGTACAAAAAAACGCTTTGAACTGTGAATAAATGGATGTGTTGTGTAGCGTTGATTGTTGAAAAGTGTTGCCATGGCAACAAGTTATCATGGAAATTCTTTTTTACAAAAAGAAGGGATTGGTAAACTCATTAAAAAAATGTATTACAAACCTTTCAAAAAGTGCCAGTGATAGAATAACATTTTAGCCTCAATGTCTGAAAATACTAATCGAAATTCTCACATTTGAGTTTGAGCTTGAGCTTGTTGTCACGTGTACCGAGGTACAGTGAAAAGCTTTTGTTGCGTGCTAACCAGCCGGTGGAAAGACAATACATACTTACAAGGTTACGGGGAGAAGGCAGGAGAATGGGGTTAGGAGGGAGAGATAGATCAGCCAGGATTGAATAGAAACATAGAAACATAGAGACATAGAAATTAGGTGCAGGAGTAGGCCATTCAGCCCTTCGAGCCTGCACCGCCATTCAATATGATCATGGCTGATCATCCAACTCAGTATCCCGTACCTGCCTTCTCTCCATACCCTCTGATCCCCTTAGCCACAAGGGCCACATCCAACTCACTCTTAAATATAGCCAATGAACTGGCCTCAACTACCTTCTGTGGCAGAGAGTTCCAGAGACTCACCACTCTCTGTGTGAAAAAAGTCTTTTCATCTCGGTCTTAAAGGATTTCCCCCTTATCCTTAAGCTGTGACACTTCCCCAACATCGGGAACAATCTTCCTGCATCTAGCCTGTCCAACCCCTTAAGAATTTTGTAAGTTTCTATAAGATCCCCTCTCAATCTCCTAAATTCCAGAGAGTATAAACCGAGTCTATCCAGTCTTTCTTCATAAGACAGTCCTGACATCCCAGGAATCAGTCTGGTGAACCTTCTCTGCAATGGCAATAATGTCTTTCCTCAGATTTGGAGACCAAATGGCGGAGTAGACTTGATGGGCCGAATGGCCTCATTCTGCTCCTGTCAGTTATGAACTTATGAACAATCGAACTGTTCACAGTGTACAGATACATGATAAAGGGAACAATGTGGATAACAATTAGTGCAGTAAAGGCTGACCAACGATAGCCTCCAATGAGGTAGATAGTGGTCCAGCACTGCTCTCTAGTTGGTGGTGGGATGGTTCAGTTGCCTGATAACAGCTGGGAAGAAACTGTCCCTGAATATGGAGGTGTGGGAATCTGCACGAACAGAGTAGACGGTAGACAATAGACAATAGGTGCAGGAGTAGGCCATTTGACCCTTCGAGCCAGCATCGCCATTCATTGTGATCATGGCTGATCATCCCCAATCAGTACCCCGCTCCTGCCTTCTCCCCGTATCCCCTGACTCCGCTATTTTTCATGGGTACTGATTGGGGATGATCAGCCATGATCACATAGAATGGCGGTGCTGGCTCGAAGGGCCGAATGGCCTACTCCTGCACCTATTGTCTATTGTCTATTGTGTGAGTTTTCACACTTCTGTACCTCTTGCCCGATGGGAGAGGGGAGAGGAGGGAGTGACCGGGTTGCGACTGGTCCTTGATGATGCTGCCGGCCTTGCCGAGGCAGCGCGAGGTGTAGATGGAGTCAGTGGGAGGGAGGTCGGTTTGCGTGATGGTCTGGGGCTGCGTCTGCAATCCTCTCCGATTCCTTGCGGTATTCGATGGATGGAGCTTCGCTGGATTAGATGCAGGGATGATTAAGCATGTGGGTGATCTAATGGAAATTCTTATCGTCTTGGCGCATAAATCGCAACGTTTGGTGGGTCACGAGTAAAGCCTTAAATCAATATTCCCATCAACAAATTACGTGCTTGAAGCAGTCGGTGTGTTTGTCCTGCTGATAAAAAAAAACTCACATGTTATTTTCACAATTGCCCTTTTCAAACCCTGAGTCATCAAAATTTAAACAGGAAAAATAGACCAGAATAAAAAATTGAAGAATAAATAGAAAATGAAATGGCAGTGCGATGTGTGCTTATATAAACTTGATTTGTGGTTTAGATACCCGAATCATTTTCTTTAAAAAAAAACAAATGAAATGATCAAATTCATACATCTACGAGGATCTTTAAATGATAACACATGTATACACAGAAGTCTAGAAAATGGATAACTCTGTCTGTTCCCACATTTAAAAAAAATCACAAGGACCAACTTCATTGGCAGTAGATTACGTAAGCAACTTTCTCTGAGTGAAATCAAATTCATTGCAAACATAACTACTTACCACAGTGCGCTGTTTTATTAGCATCCGGTGCATATTGAATGATTCTACTCCCCCCTCCCCACCTCCCCTTTATATGTCTCCACCCCCACCCCTCTCCCACACCCCCACCTCCCCTTCCATCTCTCTCCCGCCCTCTGGCTCTACATTTAATTCCTCTTTTGCTCTGGTATTATATTTAATTCACATGTTTCATCAATAATGTTTTATTATAAATGTTTTAAGTGCCATTCCTAACTGTCACTCTATGTCATTTTGTCACTTGCGGGCGGAGCACCAAGGCAAATTCATTGTATATGAATACTAGGGCAATAAACTTATTCATTCATTCATTTAGTTTAGTTTAGAGACACATCGCGGAAACAGACCCCTTCAGCCCACCGGGTCCGCACCGATCAGCGAACCCCGCACACTAACACTATCCTACTATCGGGACAACATTGAATGTGATCATGGCTGATCATCCCCAATCAGTACCCCGTTCCTGCCTTCTCCCCATATCCCCTGACTCCGCTATCTTTAAGAGCCCTATCTAGCTCTCTCTTGAAAGTATCCAGAGAACCGGCCTCCACCGCCCTCTGAGGCAGAACATTCCACAAATCCCTGTGTGAAAAAGTGTTTCCTCGTCTCCGTTCCAAATGGCTTACCCCTTATTCTTAAACTGTGGACCCTGGTTCTGGACTCCCGCAACATCGGGAACATGTTTCCTGCCTCTAGCGTGTCCAAACCTTTAATAATCTTATATGTTTCAATAAGATCCCCTCTCATCCTCCCAAACTCCAGAGTATCCAAACCCAGACACTCCATTCTCTCAGCCTATGACAGTCCCTCCACTTTTGTTAAGAAATCTGATCACTCCTGCCTTCAGCTGGTTGGAATGTGAAAAATGGTGATTCATTGTGGGCTGAGAAGCTGGCGCTGCCATTAGCAAGGCCCTTGGGCTGCAGGTACGGTCTTGGGTGTTAAAGCAATATTATGGTCTACTAGAAGATGAGAGGAAAATCCAAGAAAACTCTCGAGGATTCCAAGTCACAAGTGTTGACAGAGAAGTCAGTCGATGCTGTTGTGTGAAGCTAAGTACGGTAGTATAACCCCTGGGCTCGCTTACGTAACAATCATCAGCTACAGTTTTAGTTTAGTTTAGATTAGTTTAGTTTAGAGATACAGCGCGGAAACAGGCCCTTCAGCCCAACTAGCCCGCGCCGACCAGCCATCCCTACACACTAACACTATCCTACACACACTAGAGATAATTTTTACTATTATACCAAGCCAATTAACCTACAAACCTGCAGGTCTTTGGAGGGTGGGAGGAAACCGGAGACCCCGGAGAAAACCCACGCGGTCACGGGGAGAGCGTACAAAACTCCGTACAGACAGCCCCCGTGGTCGGGATCGAACCCGGGTCTCTAGCGCTGTGAGGCAGCAAGTCTATCGCTGCGCCACCGTGACGCACATTTTATTGTTTCTACGACTGGCTGGGCTGTCGGAACTAATCTCCATTGCAAAACCACGGACGCTCTGGATATGGCTTTAACTTCGTCAATCAATGGAACAATGTCAGAGCCTGTAAAAAAAGTTAAATTCTCTTGGACGACCTGCTACCGTCGATGGAAGCGTGAGGTTTTATAAATGGAGTCAATGGAAGGGATAGTAGCTCGGGACTGCTCTCTGGTTGTGGTGGGATGGTCCAGTTGCCTGATAACAGCTGGGAAGAAGGGGTGGGAGATTGCAACCTTCACGTGGTCCGCCCTGTTTCGACCAATGCAATCAACTCGACGTGCACAAACGGAAGATCAAATAGAACAAGTTGTCCAACAACTTTAGGCTGTGCACGCCACACGAAAGGAGAAGAAGAGAACCTTGAACCAAACCCATCAATAATACAAGTATACCTTTGGACACATATACTGATGTTTCCTTGCCAAGCACCAGCCGTTTTAACATCAGAGCAACAAGGGTGGGAATATCCACTTTCTCAACGTTTAAGAGATAGAAAAACGATTGCAAAAATCCCTCATTGGAGGCCCTCGGACTATCTTTGATCGGACTTTACTGGACTTTACCTTGCACTAAAGGTCATTCCCTTTATCCTGCATTGCTCTTGAGGAAGTGCGGCTTAGGTAGGTTCACCAGGTTAATTCCCGGGACGGCGAGACTGACATAAAGTCTCTGCCTCAAAAAGGCAGCCAGCATCATCAAGGACCCACCACCATCCTGGCCACACACTCATCTCACCACTGCCATCGGGAAGAAGGTACAGGAGCCTGAAAACGGAAACGTCCAGGTTCAGGAACAGCTCCTTCCCCACAGCCATCAGGCTGTTAAACACCACATCGAATAAGCTCTGAGCTGCAACAGAGTATTATTATTATTATTACACTACATTGGTTTATTTATTGAGTGTGTGTGCATGTGTGTACATTTTTTTTCCTCCGTTGTGTTTTATGTTTACATATTCTGTTGTGCTGCAGCAAGTAAGAATTTTATTGTCCAATCTGGGACACACAACAATAAAAGTCTTGACTCTTGAATTTAGAAGGATGAGAGCGGATCTTATAGAAACGTATAAAATTCTTAAAGAATTGGACAGGTTAGATGCAGTGAAAATGTTCCCTATTTTGGGGAAGTCCAGAACCAGCAGTCACAGTTTAGGAACAAGGGGTAGGCCATTTAGTTTAGTTTAGAGATACAGCGCGGAAAGAAGCCCTTCGGCCCACTAGGCCCGCGCCGACCAGCGATCCCCGCACATTAACACTACCCTACACACACTAGGGACAATTTTTTTTTTTACATTTACCAAGACAATAAAACCTACAAACCTGCACGTCTTTGGAGTGTGAGAGGAAACCAAAGATCTCGGAGAAAACCCACGCAGGTCACGGGGAGAACGAGCAAACTCCGTACAGACAGCTCCCGTAGTCGGGATCGAACCCGGGTCTCCGGCGCTGCGACTGTATCTAGGACTCCTATAGGACTGAGATGAGGAAAAACTTTTTCACCCAGAGGGTTGAGAATCTGTGGAATTCTCTGCCACAGAAGGCAGTGGAGGCCGATTCACTGGATGCATTCAAGAGAGAGTTAGATTCAGCTCTTAGGGCTAAAGGAATCGAGGGATATGGGGAGAAGGCAGGAACGGGGTACTGATTGTGGATGATCAGCCATGATCACATTGAATGACGTGCTAGCTCGAAGGGCCGAACGGCCTACTCCTGCACCTATTGTCTATGTTTCCGTACACTGTGGACGGTTCCATTGTAATCATGTATTGTCTTTCCACTGGACCTCAAATACACATGCCAAAAAATTAAACTGAACTAAAATAGACTATTATCCTGGAATATTTAAAATCTGACTTTGCACTAGTCTTTCTTCATAAGGTACAGTTAAAATAGACAATAGAAAATCGACAATAGGTGCTGGAATAGGCCATTTGGCCCCCGGTTCTGGACTCCCCCCAACATCAGGAACATGTTTCCTGCCTCTAGCGTGTCCAAACCCTTAATAATCTTATATGTTTCAATAAGATCCCCTCTCATCCTTCTAAACTCCAAACCAAGTCTTAGTTTGAGATCAAGGCTGAATATGTTGCATTGTCTAATCCTAGATATCGGTTTATTACTGCGATGCAGTGCAAAGTTTATTTTTCGTGTGTTATCCTGTCAAATCAGATCACACTATACAGGAGCACAAGCAGGCCGTACCCCAGTACAACGTGGGAGGAGACTGGAGCGCCAGGAGAAAACCCGCGTGCAAACTCCACACAGACAGCACCCGTAGTCGGGATCAAACCCGGGTCTCTGGCGCTGTGAGGCAGCCACTCTACCGCTGCGCCACCAGGCTGCTCGCTTCTGTGTTACGTGTCTGAACAAAGGAGGATGAAGATTTTACCCCCCCCCCCCCCCCCCCTGGTTGGCACGGTGGCGCAGCGGTAGAGTTGCTGCCTCACAGCGCCAGAGACCCGGGTTCGATCCCGACTACGGGTGCTGTCTGTACGGAGTTTGTACGTTCTCCCTGAGACCTGCGTGGGTTTTCTCCGAGTTATTCAGTTTCCTCCCACACTCCAAAGACGTACAGGTTTGTAGGTTAATTGGCTTGGTCTAAGAGTAAATTGTCCCTTGTGTGTGTAGGATAGTGTTAGTGCGGGGATCGCTGGTCAGTTCGAACTCGGTGGGACGAAGGGCCTGTTTCTGCGCTGTATCTCTAAACCAAACTGCAAAATGGCCTTTGACTCACTTGACAGCGAGCCAAATACTGATCCATTTGTGAAGTGTCCAAAAGCAGACAACTGGCAACTGGGAGCAGTGCTCGCTGAATTCCATATTTGTAGATTCCCTACATTAGTGTCCAATAACTGACAGCCAACTTGGTTTAGTTTAGAGATACAGCACGGAAACAGGCCCTTCGGCCCACCATGTCCACACCGACCAGCGATCCCCTCACACTAACACTATCCTACACACACTAGGGACAGTTTTTACATTCATACCAAGCCAGTTAACCTACAAACCTGTACATCTTTGGAGTGTGGGAGGAAACCGAAGATCTGGGAGAAAATCCACGCAGGTCATGGGGTGAAGGTACAAACTCTGCACAGGCAGCGCCCGTTAGTCTTAGTTTAAGAATAAGGGGTAAGCCATTTCGAACGGAGACGAGGAAACACTTTTTGTCACAGAGAATTGTGAGTCTGTGGAATTCTCTGCCTCAGAGGGCGGTGGAGGCCGGTTCTCTGGATGCTTTCAAGAGAGAGCTAGATAGGGCTCTTAAAGATAGCGCAGTCAGGGGATATGGGGAGAAGGCAGGAACGGGGTACTGATTGGGGATGACCAGCCATGATCACATTGAATGGCGGTGCTGGCTCGATGGGCCAAATGGACTACTCCTGCACCTATTGTCTATTGTCTCGTCGGGATTGAACCCGGGTCTCTGGCGCTGCAAGCTCTGTAAGGCAGCGACTACCTCTGCGCCACCGTGACCACCCTCTCACACACGTCTACTGACTTGAAGAGTGGACCACTAAGAGCCGGCTGAGAGAGTGTGCGCACTGGTGATCCACACGAGATCAGCTTCAGGTAATCGCTGGGGGGGGGGGGGGGGGGTCCCAGTCTCAACAACAGCGAGTGAGACTCCCCCAGCCAATGCTCCAGAGCCAGGCTCCAATCCCCCTGCTCTCTCTGACATTCTTACAGCCAACGTGAAATAAACAGACTGGGTGGGATGTTCATGGGCATGCAAACATCACTTTGCAAAGATTAATCTATCGCTTTGTGTGGGACAAAGTATTAAATTATAAAAGACCACACTCGAGTACACATGACGTTATTGCTGCTGAGGCCCCAGGAAAACCTAATGTCATTTTTTTGACTGATTTTTTTTCAAATATTCTCATTTTTCCATTTATGACATCGGCTGTTTCCTGCAGCAGATTCCCAGCCTCATGATGTCAATCGTCTTCCCTCCTCTCCCATCGGGCAAGAGTCAAGAGTCAAGAGTGTTTATTGTCATGTGTCCCAGATTGAACAATGAAATTCTTACAATGAAAATGAAGGATAGCCATCTAGTGATGAAGCTGGGCATACAGAACCCTCGTCATTGGTCAGGGCTGCTACGTGACCGGGGGTTTGTTCGCGGGCTTTTGAGAGTAATCAATAGTTAGTGCTCCTCGCATCGACAGGAGCTTAAAGGCCCTGTCCCACTTTCCCAAGTTACTCACGAATTCTACCGCGTTTTCCCCTTGATTCAAACTCGGAGAATGTCCGTAGCGAGTCCGTAGGAGGCCGTAGGAGTCCGTAGATATTTCGTAGTGGCTCGTAATGCCAGGTACTCAGGAAATCAGGCAAGTCGGGACATTTTTTCAGCATGTTGAAAAATGTCCACGAGTTAAAATAAACAGCCCCGAGTACCTACGGCTGGCTATTGCCGTAATTCTCCGAGTTTGAATCAAGGGGAAAACTCTGGAGAATTTGTGAGTAACTCGGGAAAGTGGGACAGGGGCTTTAATCGTTAATTCTTGACTAGGTTCGCAGTAGTTGGAGCATTTGCTTTTCATTAATAAATAATATTTCGCTCAACCTGCCTGGTCTCACTACATAGTCATGATAAATAATATAACAAAAACTCAGAAAAAAAAAACCGATAACGGTGCAATAATAATAATAATAATAATAAGTCTATTGTAGACTATTACCATTATTGGTAACGACCCACAACGTCACCCGTTCCTTCTCTCCAGAGATGCTGCCTGTCCCGCTGAGTTACTCCAGCATTTTGTGTCCGTCTTCAGTGTAAACCAGCATCTGCAGTTCCTTCTTATACATACATCTTATGTACAGTAATATTTGTACTGTATACAAAAATGAATGGTACATGCGACAAATAAATTACCGTACCATACTAGTGGGGGAGTCTAGGACTAGAGGGCACAGCCTCAGAATTAAAGAAGGTTCTTTTGGGAAGGAGATGAGGAGAAATGTATTTAGTCAGTGGGCAGTGAATCTGTGGAATTCATTGCCACAGACGGCTGTGGAGGCCAAGTCAGTGGATATTTTTAACGCAGAGATAGATAGATTCTTGATTAGTGCGGGTGCCAGGAGTTATGGGGAGGCAGGAGAATGGGGTTGAGAGGGAGAGATAGATCAGCCATGATTGAATGGCAGAGCAGACTTGATGGGCCGAATGGCTTAATTCTATTCCTATTCCTTCTGACCTTATGAGACCATACCACACCATAATATACCATAGCATATATGAATACATCATTTTTTTCCTTCAGATTATGCTAATTTCTGAATATAACACATGTTAAGGAAGTAGCGAATGTTTGCAAGAACCGGTCCATCTGTTCTTCCTGCCTTCAGTAACTCCGGCAGACTGTGCCGTTAATTGCTTCTGGGAAGACAACACATCTGCCCAAAAATAATGAGCTGTTATGAATTAGGTGCAAACAGCAAGACTTTGCTTTTGGATGTTGAGAGTTTTTAAGAGTCAAGAGTGTTTCGTTGTCATACTGGCAACAGAACAATGAAATTCATACTTGCAGCAGCACAACAGGCCTGTATTGGGGGTAGAGTGCTGACATGGATAGAGATGTGGTTGGCAGACAGGAAACAAAGAGTAGGGATTAACAGGGTACACAAACGGCTGGAGAAACTCAGCGGGTGCAGCAGCATCTAAGGAGCGAAGGAGATAGGCGACGTTTAGGGTCGAGACCCTTCTTCAGACTGGTCAGGGAAACGAGAGATATAGACGGTGATGTGGAGAGATAAAGAACAATGAATTAAAGATATGCAAAAAGGTATCAATGATAAAGGAACAAGCCATTGTAAGCTGTTTGTGGTGTGAAAATGAGAAGCTGGTGCGACTAGGGTGGGGGAGGGAGATAGAGAGAGAGGGAATGCCAGGGCCCGAGGGCTGAGGGAGAGGTGGGAAGGGGAGGAGACAGCAAGGGTTAACAGAATTGAGGACATTCAATGTTCAAGCCCAAAGGATGCAGACTCCCCAAGCGGAATATGAGGTGCTGTTCCTCCAACTTGCGGTGTTGCTCACTCTGGCCGTGGAGGAGGCCCAGGACCGAGAGGTCGGATTCGGAATGGGAGGGGGAGTTGAAGTGCTGAGCCACCGGGAGGTCGGGTTGGTTAATGCGGACCGAGCGGAGGTGTTCAGCGAAACGATCGCCAAGCCTCCGCTTGGTCTCACCGATATAGATCATCTGGCATCTGGAGCAGTGGATGCAGTAGATGAGATTGGAGGAGGTGCAGGTGAACCTCTGTCGGACCTGGAAGGAACACAGGTCCCTTTCAGAATGGCAGGCAGTGACTAGTGGGGTACCACAAGGCTCGGTGCTGGGACCGCAGCTATTTACAATAGACATCAATGATTTAGATGAAGGGATTCAAAGTAACATTAGCAAATTTGCAGATGACACAAAGCTGGGTGGCAGTGTGAACTGTGAGGAGGATGCTATGAGAATGCAGGGCAACTTGGACAGGTTGGGGGAGTGGGCAGATGCATGGCAGATGACGTTTAATGAAACATATAAGATTATTAAGTGTTTGGACACACCAGAAGCAGGAAACATGTTCCCGGTTTTGGGGGAGTCCAGAACCAGGGGCCACAGTTTAAGAATAAGGGGTAAGCCATTTAGTACGGAGATGAGGAAACATTTTTTCACACATAGAGTTGTGAGTCTGTGCAATTCTCTGCCTCAGAGGGCGGTGGAGGCCGATTCTCTGGATACTTTCAAGAGAGAGCTAGATAGGGCTCTTAAAGATAGCGGAGTCAGGGGATATGGGGAGAAGGCAGGAACGGGGTACTGATTGGGGATGATCAGCCATGATCACATTGAATGACGGTGCTGGCTCGAAGGGCCGAATGTCCTACTCCTGCACCTATTGTCTTTTATCTATTGTAAGCACAGTACTCACAGATAACACATAATGAACACAAATCCAATGAATCAATAATGCCAATACTCATGCAGATGCGCATAACATCCTTACATAACACAAACTAATCCATCAGCTCAGTTCAGTTTAGATTGTTTTCACGAGTATCGAGGTACAGTGATAAACTTTAATTGTGTGCTGACCAGTCAGCGGAAAGACAATACATGATCACAATCGACCTAGTTAATTAGTTTGTGATTAGTTCTTGAGTAGTACAGGTGTCAGAGGTTATGGGAAGAAAACAGGAGAATGGGGTTAGGAGGGAGAGATAGATCAGCCATGATTGAATGGCGGAGTAGACTTGATGGGCTGAATGGCCTCAGTCTACTCCTGTTCCTTATGACCTTATTTACAGTGTACAGAAACACGATAAGGGAATAACATTTAGTGCAAGGTAAAGCCAGCAAAGTCCGATCAAAGTTAGTCCGAGGGTCACCAATGGGATAGATAATAGTTCAGCACTGCTCTCTGGTTGTGGTAGGATGATTCAGTTGCCTGATAACAGCCGGGAAGAAACTGTCCCTGAATCTGGAGGTGTGTGCGTTTTCACACTTCTGTACCTTTTGCCCGAGGGGAGAGGGGAGAAGAGGGAGTGGCCAGGGCGAGACTGGTCCTTGATGATGCTGCTGGCCTTGCCGAGGCAGCGTGAGGTGTAGATGGAGTCAGTGGAAGGGAAGTTGGTTTTTGTGATGGTCTGGGCTACGTCCACAATTCGCGGCAATTTCCTACAGTCTTGGATGGAGCTGCTCCCAAACCAAGCTGTGATGCATCCCGATAAAATGCTTTCTATAGCGGATCAATGCGATCATGGCTGATCATCCCCAATCAGTACCCCGCTCCTGCCTTCTCCCCATATCCCCTGACTCCGTTATCTTTCAGAGCCCTATCTAGCTCTCTCTTGAAGGCATCCAGAGAACCGGCCTCCACCGCCCTCTGAGGCAGAAAATTCCACAGACTCGTAACTCTCTGTGTGAAAAAGTGTTTCCTCGTCTCCGTTCTAAATGGCATATCCCTTATTCTTAAACTGTGGCCCCTGGTTCTGGACTCCCCCAACATCGGAAACATGTTTCCTGCCTCTAGTGTGTCCAAGCCAGTCTGCGAATTTGTAAATTGAATTAGATTTGTGTGTGGCTGCACAGTCGTGGGTGAACCAGGAGTAAAGAAGGAGTAAACCAGGAGTATGACACCAGGTAGAGTTGCTACCATACAGCGCCAGAGACCCGGTTCCAATCAACTAAGGACTGTGTTTGGTCCAGAGTCAGAGCGCACAGAAACAGGCTCTTCGGCCCAACTCATCCATGCTGACCAAGATGCAAAGGCAAAGGACAAAGGACGTTTATTGTCACATACACCAATTGGTGCAGTGAAATGTGTCGTGCCATGCAGCACATAGATAAAGATAAGACATAACATTAAAGAATTTAACATAAAACATAAAAAACATCGCCCCACAATGGTTCCCATTATGAGGGAAGGCACAAAGTCCAGTCCCCATCCCCAGTTCACCCATAGTCGGGCCTATTGAGGCCTCCACAGTCGCCGCTATGGGGGCCGATATTCCAGGCCCTTCTCGCCGGGTGATGGTGCTCCGGCGACGGGAGAACCCTCTCAGCGGCTCGGGGTGCCTGTAACGGCCGCTTCCTTGCTGGAGACCGCGGCTTCCAACGCCAACAGGCCGCGCTGGATGGAGCGCCACAACCGGCGATCTCGCCGAGAGATCCCAGGCTCCCGATGTTAAAGTTCAGCGCCGTCGCCCGCGGCCGGCCGCCCCACAGTCCCGCAGCCCCGCGATGTTCTCCTGCGGTCTTCAGCTCACCGGAGCTCCAGCGCGACGACCCAGGCAAGGCATCGCCCGCTCCGCTCCGCGATGGCACCCCAGCGCTGCGCCGCTGCCGAAGCCGTGGTTCTGGGCGGTCCCCTCAGGAAACGCCGCTCCTGGCCCGCTGGTAGGCCGCGAGGACGGGTCGACGGTGCAGCCCGGAGAAAGCTGCCTCTCCGACCAGGTAGGGACCCTAGAAAGCAGTTTCCCCTTCCCCTTCCCCACCCCCACATAAAAAAGGCTAGGACTCCGAAGAACAGGAAAACTCAACTAACTAAAAATAAAAAAAGAGAAAAACGGACAGCTGCAGGCTGGGCAGCCATACCCGCCCCCGTCCTGTACTCCAGTGTCCCATCTAAGCTGGACATCTTTGCCCGCCATTGGCCCTTATCCCTCTAAACCTTTCCTATCAATGTACTGAACCTCAGCACACGTGACAATAAACTAAACTAATTGAACTAAATGGCACGGCTGGTGTGGGCGATTGGGCCAAAGGGCCTGTTTCCACGCTGCATCATTCTATGACTCTATAGGTAGATAGTTACAAACAAAGGGCGGCACAGCGGTAGCGTTGCTGCCTCACAGCGCCAGAGACCTAGGTTCGATCCCGGCCACGGGCGCTGTCTGTGTGGAGTTTGCACGATCTCCCCGCGACCCACGTAGGGTTTCTCCAAGATCTCTGGTTTCCTCCCACACTCCAAAGACGTACAGGTTAGTAGGTTAATTGGCTTGGTTTAATTGTAAAATCTCCCCTCGTGTGCGGGGATCGCTGGTCGGCCCGGACTCGAAGGGCTGAAGGGCCCGTTTACACACTGTATCTCCAAACCAAACTAAAGCCTGTAGTTTGTTGATTCCCCCATCCTGGGTAGAAGACCCCACGGCTCTCTCCTATCTATTCCCCTCGTGAGTCTGTCGCAAGGAGTTGAAGAGTATGATTGTTGTCGGGATGAAGCTATTTCGAGCCATCTTTACAGAGGAGAGCAGTAATAATTAATGAACGCGGGTACAACGAGCAGTCGGAAGCCACTCTCCAGATCAGCTACCTCAGTGGAGAGAGAAATAATGATCACTTCAGGTCAATGACTGGGAGATGTGAGATGTGCTTTGGATGGATGCCAGGGCACAGAGAAACAAAACCAGCAAAGGGGTTGTGAGAAGCAGTCATCAAGTGACACAGGGAATGAACAATGAGGGCGCTAATAAGATGTACAGAATCATGAGCAGAATACAGCAGGTAGATATATCGAAGGTAGACAGAAATGCTGGAGAAACTCAGCGGGTGAGGCAGCATCTATGGAACAAAGGAAATAGGCGACGTTTCGGGTCGAGACCCATCTAAGTGCTTTATATAGCGAGAGTAGGAACTGCAGATGCTGGTTTAAACCAAAGGTACACACAAAATGTTGGAGTAACTTGGAGCCCAAGCGGGCTGTCAAGTGCCTTTTACTGAGGAGTGACTTCCATCTGGCCACTCCACCATAAAGGCCTGATTGGTGGAGTGCTGCAGATATAGTTGTCCTTCTGGAAGATTCTCCCATCTCCACAGAGGAACTCTGGAGCTCTGTCAGAGTGACCATCGGGTTCTTGGTCACTTCCCTGAACAAGGCCCTTCTCCCCTGACTGCTCAGTTTTGCCGGGCGGCCAGCTCTATGAAGAGTCCTGGTGGTTCCAAAGTTCTTCCATTTAAGAATGACAGAGGCCACCGTGCTCTTTGGGACCTGCAATGCTGCAGAAATTGTTTTATACCCTTCCCCAGATCTGTGTCTCGACACAATCCTGTCTTGGAGGTCTGCGGACAATTCCTTCATCTTCATAGAAACATAGAAAATAGGTGCAGGAGGAGGCCACTCGGCCTTTCGAGCCTGCACCACCATTCATTGTGATCATGGCTGATCATCCCCTATCAATAACCCGTGCCTGCCTTCTCCCCATATCCCTTGACTCCAATAGCCGCTAGAGCTCTATCTAACGCTCTCTTAAATCCATCCAGTGACTTGGCCTCCACTGCCCTCTGTGACAGAGAATCCCATAAATTCACAACTCTTTGGGTGAAAAAGTTTTTTCTCACCTCATTTCTTGGTTTTTGCTCTGACATGCACTGTCAACTGTGGGACCTTATGTCGACAGGTGTGTGCTTTTCCAGATCATATCCAATCAATTTAATTTACCACTGGTGGACTCCAATCAAGTTGTAGAAACATCTCAAGGATAATCAATGGAATCCGGATGAACCTGAGTTCCATTTTGAGTGTCATAGCAAAGGGTCTGAATACTTATGTAAATGTGATATTTCAGTTATTTTCTTTTTAATAACTTTGCAAAAATTTCTGAACACCTGTTTTTGCTTCTTCATTCCGGAGTATTGTGTGTAGATTGAAGATTTAAAAAATGAATTTAATCCAATTTAAAATAAGGCTGTAACGTAACAAAATATGGAAAAAGTTAAGGGGCCTGAATACTTTCCGAATGCACTGTATTACCATAGCATACAATGGAGTCTCTTGCCCAGATTAGGGGAATCGAGAACCAACGGGGTTTAAGGTGAGAGGAGGGAAAGATTTGATGAGAACCGTTGCAACACAGAGGGTGGTGGGTGCATGGAACGTGCTGCCAGAGGAGGTGGTTAAGGCAGGGACTATTGCGACGATTCAGAAGCATTCAGACAGGTACATAGATAGTGTGTAAGATGGAACTGCAGACACTGGTTTAAACCGAAGATAGGCACAAAAACTCAGCGGGACAGGCAGCATCTCTGGAGGGAAGGAGCGGGTGCCATTTCGGCCACCACCCCAGTCACACCAGCATCTCGTTTTCACCCGACAATCAGCTGACAGTGGCCTGTTCCCTTTATCATCGTTACTTTTTGCATATCTTTCATTCATTGTTCTTTATTTCTCTCCACATCACCGTCTATATCTTTTGTTTCCCTTATCCCCTGGCCAGTCTGAAGAAGGGTCTCACCCAGGCACATGGACAGGACAGGTTTGGAGGGATACGGGCCAAACGCAGGCAGGTGGGACTTGTGTAGATGGAGCATGTTGGCTGGCGTGGGCAAGTTGGGCTGAAGGGCCTGTTTCCACGCTGTGTCCCTCTATGACTCGATGAGGCGATAGTAACAAGCAAAGTGCGGCACGGTGGCTCAGCGGTGGAGTTGCTGCCTCACAGCGCTAAAGACCCGGGTTCGATCCCGACCACGGGTGCTGTCTGTACGGAGTTTGCACGTTCTCCCCGTGACATTCGTGGGTTTTCTCCGAGATTGGCGGTTTCATTCCGCACTCCATAGACGTGCAGGTTTGTAGGTTAATTGGCTTGGTGTAAATGTAAATCGTCCGTAGTGTGTGTGGGATGGTGTTAGCGTGCGGGGATCGCTGGTCGGCGCGGGCTCGGTGACCCGAAGGCCCTGTTTCCGCGCTGTATTCACGGTAGAGGCGACCTCTGCGTTACGTCGGGCCAGGGAAATGGAAACCCACCCCTTCAATATTCATGACCACTATCTGAACGGGGCGGCACGGTGGCGCAGCGGTAGAGTTGCTGCCTCACAGCGCCAGAGACCCGGGTTCGACCCTGACTACGGGTGCTGTCTGTACGGAGTTTAGACAATCACCCTGTGACCTGTGTGGGTTTTCTCCAGGTGCTCCGGTTTCCTCCCACCTGCCAAAGACATGCAGGCTTGGAGGTTTGTAGGATTGAAGAATGGTCTCGACCCGAAACGCCACCCATTTCGGAGACTGCCGGCATGATTGACTGCCGTATCAGGTCACCGAAAAATACGCGGCGTGATGCGGTGTGATGCGGCGCGATGGCGCATTGACGCGCGGTGCTTTTTTCAAGTGTCGCAACATATTTTTGTCGCCGCTGGATTTTGAAATGTTCAAAATCTTTTGGCGACACTGATGTGATGCCGGCAGTCTCCAAAAAAAATCGGCAAGTGGGACAGGCCCTTAAAGATCGTTTTACAATGTTTCTTGATGTCAGCCCTTCTATCCTAATCTAACACATCCTGCCTAAGTTCGTTGCATCTCCACACCAAACAATTGGTGAGGATGTGTGTAACACTACCTCCAGTCCTCATCAGTATGCTCCCCTCTGCCTTCATTGATGTTGTGTGTTGTCAGGCCTGAGCTATTCTGCATCAGTAATTAAAGAATTTTACTTAACCTCCGGCTGTTACATGTGGCTCTCCATATAAATTCTGGATTACAAATGAACTGCTGTATCTTATTAGCCCCCCAAAAAAATCCTCTTGCAGCAAGCAAAAGAAAACAAATAATATTCCAGTCCGTGGTAAATACGAAATGATTAGGAACAAAGTCACTAATCTCTTTAGAGTCACAAAAATAAAATATGTCCAACAAAACTATCCTTGGAACCAGATGACAGAAACATATTGTCCATTCCAATTTCCAGAACTGTGCACCAGAGAATGAGCAGAAATTATCCTTGTTGTACAAGTTGGTGAGATCTAAGAGTTAGCTGGGGTTGCACCACTCAGTGGAACAATGCCGATCAAAACAGCTTCATCCAAGACCGCTAGCAGAGAGTCGTGGCCGCAGCCCAGACCATCACACAAACCAACCTCCCTTCCATTGACTCCATCTACACCTCTCGCTGCCTCGGCAAGGCCAGCAGCATCATCAAGGACCAGTCCCTCTTCTCCCCTCTCCCATCGGGCAAGAGGTACAGAAGTGTGAAAAAGAACGCACACACCTCCAGATTCAAGGACCGTTTCATCCTGACTGTTATCAGGCAACTGAACCGACCTCTCACCAACCTCTCTCTCTCCTGAAGAAGGGTCTCGACCCGAAACGTCGCCTATCTCCTTCGCTCCTTAGATGCTGCTGCACCCGCTGAGTTTCTCCAGCTTTTTGTGTAACCCTCTCTCTCTCTGCCCCCTGACTCTCAGTCTGAAGAAGGGTCGCCTGTTCCTTTTCTCCACAGATGCTGCCTGACCCGCTGAGTTACTCCAGCACTCTGTGAAACGTCACCTATCCATGTTCTCCACAGATGCTGCCTGACCCGCTGAGTTACTCCAGCACTCTGTGTGTCTCTCTAAGGTTAAAAGAGTTCCATTTGCACTAATCCACACAACATGAATTAGAAGCAATTAGAAAAAAATTAGAATTAGAACCGGGGACAGCACGGTGGGGCAGCGGTAGAGGCCCGGGTTCGATCCTGACTACGGGCGCTGTCTGTACGGAGTTTGTACGTCCTCCCTGTGACCTGCGTGGGTTTTCTCCGGGTGCTCCGGTTTCCGCCCACACCCCAAAGACCTGCGGGTTTGTAAGTGAATTGGCTTGGTATAAATGTAAAAACTGTCCCCAGTGCGTATAGGATAGTGTTAATGTGCGGGGATCGCTGGTCGGTGCGGACTCTGTGGGCCCAAGGGCCTGTTTCCCCGCTGTATCTCTAAACTTGAAAGTCAGGATTGATAAGGTCGGGAAATGAGTTTCACAAATACACTGAGACAAATGCCCAAAAAAAAATGTTAGTCCTCTGATGTAATTAAATACATATACTGCTTGAGTGCTGCTTATTTTCCCACAAAGTGATTATGAAACGTTATCTTTCCATCAGTATGCCCAAAGTTTTCTTTTTATTTGGAGACACGCTTACTGCCCTTGCGTCCCTGGATCAGTATTATCTCGTACAATCATTCAAAATAAACACTGACTTGGACCCTGTTGTTTCAGACAGCTCCGACATTGGTCACGTCCAGAATCGGTTAGAAAGCCCGGCAAAACATGTTCCACGATAAAATATCACTTTCTATAAAAGGATGTCAGTTGTTTTACGATCAGTTTCACATTCCAGTAGAGGCTCTGTAAGAAATTGGCCCACTTCACAAGTTCACAAGTTCACGTTATAGGGGTAGAATTAGGCCATTTGGCCCATCGAGTCTACTCCGCCATTCAATCATGGCTGAATAATCACTCACCATGTCATTGTAAGCCTTGTCATAGACAACAGACAATAGGTGCAGGAGCAGGCCATTCGGCCCTTCGAGCCAGCACCGACATTCAAAGTGATCATGGCTGATCATCCCCAATCAGTACCCCGTTCCTGCCTTCTCCCCATATCCCCTGACTCCGCTATCTTTAAGAGCCCTATCTAGCTCTCTCTTGAAAGTATCCGGAGAACCGGCCTCCACCGCCCTCTGAGGCAGAGAATTCCACAGACTCACAGCTCTCTGTGAGAAAAAGTGTTTCATCATCTCCGTTCTAAATGGCTTACCCCTTATTCTAAAAGTGTGGCCCCTGGTTCTGGGCTCCCCCAACATCGGGAACATGTTTCCTGCCTCTAGCGTGTCCAAACCCTTAATAATCTTATGTTTCAATAAGATTCCCTCATTAAGCCATTGAGAATTAGGCCATTTGGCCCATCAAGTCTACACTGCCATTCAATCATAGCTGAATAATTGCTCACCATCTCACTGTAAGCCTTGTCATCAAAATATCCCAGCAGTGCTCCTCATGTCAGCCCACTGGGGCAGTGTAAATACTTGGACCATCGCTCTAACCTCGCCCCCAATGGTCATGAGAAAAAATGTGAAAATCCAGTCAAGGGCCTGTCCCACTTGGGCGACCTAATCCGCGAGTTTGCCCTCGACTCGTACTCGCAGCATGGTCGACACGAGGTCGTAGGAGGTCTTCATAACTCTCCTTCATGCTCGAGAGTGGTCTCCGCGTACTCGAGGCCTCAACTAGGTCTCGCCGTATTTTTCACAATGTTGAAAAATGCCCGCGAGTAAAAAAAGGTTGTCACGGAAAAAATCAATACTTTTTATACTCGTAGGTTTAGTCGAGGTAGGTCGTAGTAGGTCGGCATGTTAGTCGTAGGTAATCGAGGGTAGTCGAAGTAAGTCGTAGATAATCTTCACCATAGTTAAAGGGAGGTCGAAGGAGGTCGTCTTCATTCTCCACTATTCGGTGTCCAATTTTCCCGAAGTTAGTCGTAGCTAGTTGAAGCTAGTCTTCTGCATAGTCGAAGGAGGTCTTGAACATGTCATTTATTTAAACTTTCCTAAACTCTTCTAAACTCGCCAATTAGGTCGCCCAAGTGGGACAACCCCATTACTTTTTTTTGTGCTATTTTTAGATACAGCGCTGAAACAGGCCCTCGGCACATGGACTCGGCGCCGGCTAGCGATTCCCGCACACTAACACTATCCTACACACACTGGGGACAATTTACGCTTATACCAAGCCAATTAACCTACAAACCTGTGCGTCTTTGGGGTGTGGGAGGAAACCGAAGATCTCGGAGAATGCCCACGCAGGTCACGGGGAGAACGTACAAACTCCATATCGACAGCGCCCGTAGTCGGGATCGAACCCGGGTCTTTGGCGCTGTGAGGCAGCAACTCTACCTCTGTGCCCCCGTGCCGCCTCAAGTGTTTAACCATTTTAAATTAACTAGATAGAAAATGTCATTATTTGAATTCGCAAAATTTTAGAAATATTAAGAATCTTATTTTTTAGATTGTGTAAATATATATATATATATATTACACAAACACACACAATATATACAATATATAATATACAGGGTGGTCACAGTGGCGCAGTGGAAGAGTTGCTGCCTTATGCCCCTGTCCCACCTAGGAGACCTAAACAGCAACCTGGTGACCTTGCCCGCCACCCAAAAAAAATCAAGGTGGAGGTGACCTGCAACCTCCTACCACCTCCCACACACATGTTGAAAACCTCCCTCGACTATGAAGAAATCTGGCTTCGACTAGACCTGCGACTAAAAAATGATCGATTTTAAAAACGGCAACCTATTTTTAGTCGAGGCCGGTTTTAGTCGATGAAAAAATAGCAGCAACCTAGATGAAGCCTCGACCACGCGGAAACCACTTTCGACCATTAGGGAGAGTGACCAAAACCTCCGGTGACCTCATGGAAACCTTGGGTGGCGGGCAAGGTCACCAGAGGTTGCTGTTTAGGTCTCCTAAGTGGGACTGGGGCTACAGCGCCGGAGACCCGGTTCGATCCTGACTACAGGCGCTGTCTGTACGGAGTTTGTACGTTCTCCCCGTGATCACGCGGGTTTTTTCCGAGATCTTCGGTTTCCTCCCCCGCTCCAAAGACGTGCAGGTTTGTAGGTTAATTGGCTCGGCATAAGTGTAAAATTGTCCCTAGTGTGTGTAGGGTTGTGTTAGTGTGCGGGGATCGCTGGTCGGAGCGGACCCGGTGGGCTGAAAGGCCTGTTTCCGTACTGTAGCTCTAAACTGAACTAAACGATATATACAATGATTCTATACTGAGACCAACATACTGCGCTTCAAATGTACATTGTAATTAAATTCTAAAAAATAAACCCAGTCAACACTGAAGGCAAAAATACTTTTTTTTGTTCTGCTCTCTCAAGAAACAGTTGCAAGGCATGTGTACTGGAGGCTGTTGTAATGTTAATTAGAGAAGGAAATGTAAGTAGAATCTGATTGTATCAACCATAAAGACATCTGTTTTACTTAGAACGCGAATGCCAAAGATCACAACGAACTGGCTGCAGTTTCGGGTTGCAGCCACCATTTCCGGAGAAGGAGAGGAAACTAACTGTTTAATACAGAGAATAAGTGCAGAATGCGGCATTGTCATCCACTATCAGTATGACAGGGTATCTCTGGTGTGTTCATCAAATGTGTGTGTGCATCGTCCGTCCACTCCCTCCACAGATGCTGCCTGGCCCGCCGAGTTACTCCACCCATTATATTAAATAGTAGTCTGGCAGGGTTTTTAATTTCATAAGAGCTGCCAACATAACAATGCGTGCTCACACACTGTGAACTTAAAGGGCCTGTCCCACTTACGCGATTTGCCGGCGCCCGTCATAGTCGCAGCAGGTGGCCGAAAATGTTCAACATGTTGAAAATCCAGAAAAAGGTACGACTCTTTGGGCGACTACTCACGACCACGCGGGCTTCACCCCGCGACACGTGGCACACGCAGCCTGTATGGTTGTGCGCAGTCGCACAAGTCGCGTAAGTGGGACAGGCCCATTATACTGAACATTTGAGAAACCTGATTAGCCTCTGGTTCTGTGGATGTAGGATTTAATTAATGGCTTTCTTTAAAAAAAACCTGAGTTAGATGAACCTTCAAAAACGTTGTTTGACAAAGTAAATAATTAGACTGGAGTCGCATCTGCTCCTTTTTCTGACCCTTTGGAGAAGAGATGTTCTATATTTTCAAGGCTTACAGTGAATAAAACTTGGTTGCTTCTTCAGTGAATGAGGTCCCAAGCAATTGAAGGTACACATAAACAATATCTCAACAAAGTTTGCTTTAGTTTCGTTGAGAGATACAGCGTGGAAACAGGCCCTTCGGCCCACCGATTCCGTGCCGACCAGCCATCACCCGTTCGCACTGGTTCTATGTTACCCCACTTTCACATGCACTCCCCACACACTGTGGGGCAATTTAGAGAGGGCCAATTAACCTACAAACCCGCACGTCTTTGAAACCGGAGCACCCGGAGGAAACCCACGCGGTCACGGGGAGAACTCGCAAAGACGGAATCCGAGGTCAGGATCGAACCCAGGTCTCTGGCGCTGTGAGGCAGCGGCTATCTTCACTACACCACGGTGCATCCACAGGGGTCTGAAGAAGGGTCCCGGTCTGAAACATCACCTGACCAGGACAAAGGGTCTCAACTCGAAACATCACCCATTCTCTCTCTCCAGAGATGCTCGGACTTTGCTGGCTTTACCTTGCACTAAACGTTATTCCCTTATCATATATCTGTACACTCTAAGTGGGTCGATTGTAATCATGTCATGTCTTTCTGTTGACTGGAGAGCACGCAACAAAGGTTTTTCACTGTACCTCGGTACACGTGACAATAAACTGATCTAAACTAAACTGAGTGTTTAAGAAAGAACAGCAGATGCTGGAAAAATCGAAGGTAGACAGAAAGGCTGGAGAAACTCAGCGGGTGAGGCGCATCTATGGAGCGAAGGAATAGGTGATGTTTCGGGTCGAGACCCGGAAGCATCTGTGGAGCGAAGGAATAGGTGACGTTTCGGGTCGAGACCCGGAAGCATCTATGGAGCGAAGGAATAGGTGACGTTTCGGATGGAGACCCTTCCGGGTCGTCGAAACATCACCCAATCCTTCGTTCCATAGATGCTGCCTCGCCCGCTGAGTTTCTCCAGCATTTTCGTCTACCTTAAACTAAACTGAGGAACTCAGTGGTTCAATGGTGCTTTTATCGACTGAAGTGCTAACATGGTGACAATGCTTTGCATACAAACAGTCCAGTTGAGTATTATTCTCATTCTCGCAATCCCCGATTAGCAAGTGTTACTGATTTGGTGAACCGAGCCCGCATGCATATTCAAAGTCCATGCTATGAGCGGTCCTTGTTACGAGCAGGGCCCGAACCAGGCGAGACCCAGGCTGCTGCAGGGCCTCCAGCCGACGCTTTCCTCTCCTCGTCCGTCCACCTTGGTTCCCCGGGGAGGTTGGAGTTTCCTGTAGGACGGGGTGGGCCAGACCCCGGTTCCCTTCCCCGTTCCTCGCCCGTCACATCCGTTGCCGCAGAGTGCTGGAGTAACTCAGCAGGTCAGGAAGCATAGGTGACGTATCAGGTCTCGACTGAGAGAAAGGTTCTGACTATCTATCCTATCTATGCTTCTCATCATTTTTATACACTTCTATGTGTTCTCCTCTCTGCCTCCGTTGCAATGTAAACAATCCAAATTTGACCAACCGTCCCTTATAGCTCACACCCATTCATCCCAGCAACATTCTGTTGAACCTCTCCTGCACCATTTACAAAGTCCCGGCCCTTCCCATAATGGGGTGACCAGAGCTGCAAGCAATACTCCCAATTTGGCCGAACCAAAGTCCCATAAAACTGCAACATGGCTTCCTGGCTCTTATACTCAGCATCCTTCCATTCAACCTCATTATGTGCAACACTTCACTCTTGTTGCAATGCCAATTCTCCATCCATGCCTGTAGCTGATCTATATCCCGCTGTAAACATTAACAGTAGACAAACATGGGACCAGTATAGCTGGGACATGTTGGCCGGTGTGGGCGGGTTGGGCTGAGGGGCCTGTCTCCACACTGTATCACTCTATGGCTCTCTGACTCTATGACATTTCACATGTGACAACAGATATTTAATCAAAACATTCTGCAAGAAAATAAAATATCTATGTGTGTTTATGTGTGTGTGTGTGTGTGTGTGTGTGTGTGTGTGTGTGTGTGTGTGTGTGTGTGTGTGTGTGTGTGTGTGTGTGTGTGTGTGTGTGTCTGTCTGTGTAACGTATGTAACATAACGTATATATATATATATGATACACACATACATATATATACATACATTCATATGTTAATCCTGGCCAGATTGGAGAGGCTAGTACACTATATTGGGGTAAGAGCTTCAGGGCTGCAGGGAGATTTGGTCAATTTGGATTTGCTCTCTGCAGAGCTGGGACAAGCTGCGGAGTGGTGCCAGTGTTTCTTGAGCCTAGATACAAGTTGCAAGAAAACAATAAGAACATCTGCAGACCCTGTCAATTAGGTGCAAAATACATAGAATGGATTGCATGGCTGCAAACCAGACATACGCCTTGTAAATAATTGTAAATAATGTTGCAGAGTTACACTTTGCCGAGTGTTGATTGGATGAGGTGTTGAGCCTTGTCTGGCTTCCTTGCTGATCAGGGTAAATATTTCTAAGTTTTGTTTCCTGAAGAAGCCCCGTTTGAATACAATGTATTAGCCTCTAATATTGGGTTAGGGAAATGTCTGTTATGTATGGGGTTTAACCGATATCTGTAATTGGATTATTAAGAGACCACCTCCCCATGTGGTTCGGCCCCTCGAGGTCCCGGGACCTATAAAAGTCTGCTACCACGAGGTCCAGCGTCGATCCTCTGGGAGAGCGCTTTGGACTGCGTGACCTTCTGTTTGAGTGAGGCCTAGAGAGCTTGATCAGGCAGATACGAGGATCGAACCCGTGGTGGGATAGGTATAGTAGTTGAACTGTAATTGTGTTTTGTCAAAATAAAGATTAGTTGATCAAGTGCTTGATTCAGTGGTTTTTGACTGAATAGACTGGGGGGAAGCATAGAACAAGCTATTTACATTGGGGGCTCGTCCAGGATCTCAACAGACCCCCAAACACAAGTTTGCGATCAAGGGTGTTGAGCTGTTTCAATCGCGAGTGCAGACATCGGGCCCACTGTGCGGTTTTCGCATTGATTTTCGGCACTTTGTTAGCCGGAGCGGATAGATCATTCGCGGGCTTGGGAAAGGGTCTAATCGAGATCATTAGAATAGAGTCTGGGGGGATGGTTAGCACTCCTTTGGGTTGAGGGCCCATAAAGAAAACTCGGGCATGGTGTGGACCAAACCTGGTCATAGTTGGCAGACTGCAGCTGCGTTAATGAGATCCTGATGCGATTCATTGGATGTAGAGTGGCCCAAGGTTAGATTTGTTATCCAATTGGTGGGGTATTGAAATACAGGTCTGACCTACGTATCGATCGGATCTTTGCCGGGAGCGCGAATTTAAAAGGTGCGCTCTGAAAATCGGCATCGATAACTCACAGCGCGAAGCGGCTAGGCGCTGAACCCCCCAGTGCCCAGCAGAGAGGAGCGTCTGCGTGTAGATATCTGAGTCCCGTGTGGCAGACGAAGAATCTTGTAAAGGTACTGTGCTTGGATGGACTGAGTATAGATTGGCCGGAATACTCCAGTCCATTCAAGAATTCAATTGGTCAATTTTAGTTTGATTTGAGTGCCCGTGTATGAAGAGGGATACACATTAAAACTAGGAGTTCGAGAATGTGTCTATATTGTTGAAGCCAAATTTCCAAATACAGAATTTCACATTGATGTTCTGCCAGTAGGGTGGAATTCGAATTCCTGTATATAGAACTTTGGAGTTGGTTCATGTCAATTCATGAATAGCGGCTGATCAACAGTGAATAGTATCCCTCTGGTCGATTGTTGATTAGTACCTCATAGCGAAGAGTACAGATGATGACAGATGATGAGGATATCTATAGGCAACGACGCATGCTGTATATACAGGCGAATATCCTCTTGCGTAAATTTGGTGCGTGTGCAGATGTGGTGAAGATGTCGCTATTTAGAGCATACTGCACACCCCTCTACACTGCGCACCTGTGGTCGAACTATTTAAAGACAAGTATGCAGAGAGTAAAGGTGGCATATAACGATGCCATGAGAATACTGCTAAGGCAACCAAGATGGTGTAGTGCCAGTAATATGTTTGTGGCTGCAGGAGTCAGTACTCTAGAAGCTATCCTAAGACACCACATGTATACATTCATTTGCAGGATAAATGACTCTAAAAATGTGCTTATTGTGGCCTTGACAAACATAAGGGTTAGCACTACACGCTACGAATCCCAGTTGTGGAGACACTGGTATCGTTGTCTCGTTGTACGACATTAATCATTTTTTACTCTGGATTTTTAACTTAAGTATTGTGGGTTTTTTTTTTAAATATATAAATTATGATGTTTTTATGTGATTTACCATGATTTTATATATATTTATGATATTTGAGATGCAATGCATTTTTTAATGTAGTGTTGCCCCTTGTCTGGACCTTGAGTCCGTAATAAAGTTATTATTATTATTATTATTATTATTATTAGTACCTGAGAGAGGGGAACCTGGGTTACTTGGTGAAAAGTAATCCGAATCCCTAATTCTGTAGAATTAAAGAGGATTCTACATCTGAACAGATTCTACCAACAGCAGATTATGGGGTACCAGATTCTTCGATCCTACCAACACCTTCATTGATAGATCGTCCAGTGGAAAAGGTTAGCTCCTAAAAGGCGTTTAAAGAAAAGAAAGCTATGTTAGATATCGTGCAACTGACAGAGTATTTCTGTGAACCATAACCGAGACAGATTACACGAGTAGAAAGAGGAAGGAGGGATTTATTTGGGCAGTTTAGGGAAACCCCTAGTGAACGGGAAGATTCATCAGAGGGTGAGACGGTGATTTTAGATACCAAAATAGATTTTGATGTAACCAAAAACTTACAACTTAAACACTTACCAGTAAGGGAATAGATCCAGAGGATTCGGCCAGCGCAGTAAGTATGAATAATCCCCGTGCCACAGACATCCTTACTCCATGGAAGCCCCATGAAATAATGGCAGTACTAAACAGAATCCCTGATAGGAAGAAGTCACATGCTGCCTTTATGGATTATTTAAGAACCACAATGCGTGAATATCGTGCAGATTCCCGGGATTTGTGGGAGATCATACAACAGATCATTTTTCCATTCGAGAATACCAAATTTCTAGTAGCCCTAGAACACCCAACTTACGAAGCCTTGGCAAATGTAGTAATGAATGACAGTGCAAGAGAAGAGGCTGTTTTAACGGCCCTTGCAAAAACGTTTTGGAAACCAGGCAATTTAAAATGAGTTCTAGAAATAAGACCAGAAAAGGGTGAAAGATTTCTAGATTGATTTTCAAAATTATATATGGACCAATCAGGTGACTTAGAATATCAGAATGGAGCAAGTTCCCCTCAATATTGTGTGATCTTATTGAATTGTCTTTGCCTGAAGTAGCAGATTGAATTAAAACGGATAACAGGAACTGGTCTGAGAACCGAGCCGGTAAAATGGTTAGAGCTGTCAGGCATTATTGGAAGGAGAGGAGAAACCAGGAAAATTATCCTGTAACTAGAAGGGAGAGTGAATGTAGAGCCCAGCAAGAATTGCCAAGATCTAATTCTGAACCATGGATTCCCAGAGTACCAGCAAATTACGTATTGGGAGAAATTAGGGTTCCAGATTACTCCGATTATTATCATCACTCTACTCCCAATCTAGAACCCATTCCAATGGAACCAAGGGGTAGAATAAGACCAACAATGCTGCCTAATCAATGCTCTACTTGCGGGGGAATGGAACATTGGAGTCGGGCCTGTCCAATAAAGGAGCGAATGAAAGAGAGGCATCAAAGAAAGGATTTCCAGGATTACAAAGAACTTAGAAATCCTAGGGAGTATAGAAACATCCGCGATCCGAGGAATTATGGGAGGTCCTTTAATTCAAGAGGCTACCGGGACCCAAGAGACCAGAGAGAAAAATGGCCCGAATGTCAGGAACTGAGAAGTCACACACCGTTCACTCAAGCTGACCCATTTTCTCAGTCCTGACGCACCAACCCGACCTGGAATTGTGGGCGTGGAGTCATGACCCCTACTCTAGAACGCCCTCAAGTAATTTACCAGAATGAACAAATTGGATGTACTATTGTAGTAAAAACTGAAAATCAGATAGAAGAAAATTGTAGACCACCTTATGACTGACCCCAGAAAACCCCTTAGAGCAAAGGGGATTGTAAATCAAGGAGCTTGTTTCAACTGCACCCAATTAGGTCATTGGAGCAAGGAGTGCCCAGCGAGAAGACAGGATGGAAGAAAGTCCAAAGGGCAATAAAGAAAGTAAGAAAAGGAGCATAGTAGCCGGCATTAGAAGGAGTGGCAGCTAAGGAATGGAAAATGGCACCAGGGAGAGAAGAAACAAACTCACTGAGCAGGAGGAACGGGGGTGGGGAAAGAAGTCAGGATATTAATGTGTTACTGACTCTGTGCCTGCAGGACAGTATATTGACAAGACACTACCTGGGGAGTGAGGTAAAAGAATGCACAGACCCCTTAAGAACAGGAAGAAGACAGCAAAGATAATGCAGCTCCCCAGAAACAGGCGACCAGCAGGAGGAGCTGATACTGTCCTGCCCCTTTAAGATATTTGTGAAGGCCAGCAGGCAGAGCAAGCTGCCCCTCAGTATCCCAACTCCCTTGTAATTGAAACTACAAGAAGAAGGAGAAGAAGGAGGACCTGCCCTAGTGCCCAACTTTAATATCACCTAGCTATTGGAGAAAGAAAAGGAAGGAGAGGAAAGGACACTCTCATCACCTTCAAAAGAAACAACACTGACAACTTGTAACGACTATTGGGATAAGCTCCTCTTTAAGAATTGGATTTGAATAAGAAAGAATTCCTCTGTGGTTCGGAGCAAAATACTTTGCGCTAAAATTTAGTTATAAGTAAATTAATTTAGGGAGTACCTAATGGATACAGTCTTAAAATTGGTAGAGAATTGACTGTTAATTTGGCATTCTCACCTCTTGTCTCTCTCATAAGAGGATAGTCGAAGATGGGACTGGACTATTTAGTTACTATCAAGGAAAGGAAAGACCCTAGCGGTTATCGGGAATTAGGACATACCCTGGAAACGTAAGGTGGTTGTATAAAATGATGAGGAAGACTGAAATTTATGAGTCCCCCTCGGAAAGTCAACACTAACCATCCAGAGAATTATTCAGTAGTTAAGAACTAGCGGAAACGCTGGAAACAAGAAGGGCAAGGAACAGACTAGCCATGTTGTACAAGATTCAAAAGGGGACGGTGGGCATAACTGCAGATAGATACATAACATACTCAACAGAGAGGAGAACAAGAAAGAGAAATGATGTGCAAATAGAAACTCCATTCGCCAGGACAGATATTTATAAGAGCTCATTCTTTGTAAGAACTATAAGGGAATGGAATAAACTAGACAACAATGAAGTTAATATAATAAAGAGCCAACATAGTAACGAGTTAAGATGGTGAGGTGACATACATGAATAAGAGGAAGTACTGGAGGAGAGACCTAGTAAATTAGACGGAGAAATTGGAACAGGTATTGGGAATACCAGAGCTGATCCGTATTTAAGCGATGGATTTGAATTGTTTAACCCTTGATGGTAAAGCAGCTTCTATTATCAAGGTGGAAATAAATTGTCCCTGGATGCGGTATTCTTGATTGGAGCGATAATGAAATTGACAGCGTATGGAAATTGATTGGTTAAATTTGAATGGCTGGGAATTCCACAGGAATTGGAATGGAATTGTGTTATCGGCCACAATGCTGAGTGGCTGAATAAGACGGATGAGATGGACACTGAAATTTGGAATGGTAATTTGAAGGCTGAGACGGAATTTGGTTAAAATGGAACATTTATAATGGGTTTGCTTTAAATTAGAGTCACGCCTGTATGGAAATCTGGACTGAACCCAGCTGAAATTTATATGAGAACCCATCATCCGAAATACATTTTACAACATTGTGTGAGTATGAATAAGGCTGATTAGTGTTGATCCTAGGATGGTAAAGAGTATATTAGGGAATGGAATAGGGATACAGCGATAGAGCAGAATATAATAGGTTCAACAGAGAATTAAATAGGAATAGATTCAAGTAAAATGGAATTCTAGTGAATGTATGGGAAAGCATGGGTGCACGATGGTAACTTGCTTTTCCCTCAAGTTTTTCAGAAATTTTAGGTTTTAGGTTCGACTAAGGAAAGGGTTGGAAGAATGGGCAACACAAGATGGAGGGAATTCGCGCCAACAAAGACTCGGGAGGAGAAGACTCATCGGACTGAAATTGTGAAGCTATGCCCATGAAAACCCCGGTCGCTTGGCAAGATTCTGGGAAGAAACATCATCATCTTGTGTCGCTGATAGATGGGAAATGTAAAGTACACACATATGTATATCTGGTTAGCTGATTATTAAACAAATTTGGTTATCATAAATGATGGGTTATCATATATGATAAAAAGGAAGGAATGTTAATCCTGCCCAGAATGGAGAGGCTAGGACTCTAAATTGGGGTAAGAGCTTCAGGGCTGCTGGTCAATTTGGAATTGCTCTCTGCAGAGCTGGGACAAGCTGCGGAGTGATGCCATTGTGTCTAGAGCCTAAATACAAGTTGCAAGAAAAGAATAGGAACATCTGCAGATCCTGTCATTTAGGTGCAAAATGCATAGAATGGATTGGAGGGCTGCAAACTAGACATACACCTTGTAAATAGTTGTAAATAATGTTGCAGTGATAGGTGCCTGTCTCACTTGGGCGCGAGGATTTTGAGAATCCCAAAATCCTAGTAAAGTAACGATGGCAAAGGAGAAATATCGAACCCACGGTGGGATAGGTACAGTAGTTGAACTGTAATTGTGTTTTGGAAAAATTAAGGTTAGTTGATCAAGTGCTTGATTCAGTGGTTTTTGACTGAAACTAGACCGGGTGGGAAGCTTAGAATGAGCTAATTACACATACAGTATATGTATATTTAATATATATATATATCTCTATCCCTCTCTCCCTCCACACATACATGCACACGCATACATAAACACATAAAGGTCTGAAGAAGGGTCACGATCCAGTGATGCTGCCTATCCCGCTGAGTTACTCCAGCATTTTGCGCCTATTATCGGTTTAAACCAGCACCTGCAGTTCTTTCCTGCACATATATGTATCTGTATGTGTATAGGTATGTATGTATGTATGTATGTATGTATGTGTGTGTGTGTGTATATATATATCATATAAAACTGATTTGACCTCAAGGCTGCGTTCAGTGCTGAGAACGTCCCTCCCTCTCGGGACTAATGTATATACATATCTGTGTTCAAATGAAATATAACTGCTGTGTCTTAAGGGGTTGGACAGGCTAGATGCAGGAAGATTGTTCCCGATGTTGGGGAAGTCCAGGACAAGGGGTCACAGTTTAAGGATAAGAGGGAAGTCTTTTAGGACTGAGATGAGAAAATCGTTTTTCACACAGAGTGTGGTGAGTCTGTGGAATTCTCTGCCACAGAAGGTAGTTGAGGCCAGTTCGTTGGCCATATTTAAGAGGGAGTTGGATGTGGCCCTTGTGGCTAAAGGGATCAGGGGGTATGGAGAGAAGGCAGGTACAGGATACTGAGTTGGATGATCAGCCATGATCATATTGAATGGCAGTGCAGGCTCGAAGGGCCGAATGGCCTGCTCCTGCACCTAGTTTCTATGTTTCTATGTGTTATAGGATCCTTTCATCGTGAAGGAACATTTGCAGAGCAAACAAATGATCTTCAATGTGAGCTCCAAAGATCAATCCCATCACATGCTCGGATTTTACAAGTGTTATGGAAGTAATTCCCTGTGCTTCCCATTAAATCCGTATTTTGCTGATTCCCAGTCTTGTAAAACTCCGGAAAACCATGGATCTTTACAACTGCAATGCAGGCGATGGGAGCAGTGACAGGAAATGGAGCGGGGAATGAAGACTGAACTGTACCTCCCGTCTTAGACTTCCCTTAGACTTTAGACTTTCGAGATACAGCGCAGAAACAGGCCCTTCACCCACCGAGTCTGCGCCGTCCAGCGATCACCCTGCACGCCAACCTACACATGGTGGGGGACCAAAACGCTGGAGAAAGTCAGCGGGTGAGGCAGCATCTATGGAGCAAAGGAATAGGTGACGTTTCGGGTCGAGACCCTTCTTCAGATTTTGCCAGCATCTGCAGTTGGTTCTTACACATGATGGGGACAATTTTACAACCACCCAAAGCCAATCGACCTACAAGCCTGAGATAGACACAGTGCTGGAGTAACTCAGCGGGTCAGGCAGCGTCTCTGGAGAGAAGTAAAAGGTGACGTTTCGAGTCCAAAACACTTACTCAACAGTCTGAATGCTTACTCAACAGGTGGTGCAGTGGTCGAGTTGCTGCCCCAGGTTCCATTCTGACCATGGGTGCTGTCTGTGCAGAGTTTGTACGTTCTCCCAGTGGCCGCGTAGGTTTTCTCCGGGCCCTCCGGTTTCCTGTGAGTCCAAAACGCCACCCATTCCTTTCTCCAGAGATGTTGCCTGACCCATTGAGTTACTCCGGCATGTTGTGTCTATCTTCGGTGTAAACCGGCATCTGCGGTTCCTCCCCACACAACCAACAAACCTGCACGTCTTTGGAGTGTGGGAGGAAGCCGGAGCAGCCGGGGAAAACCCACGTAAAGTCCGCTGCACTCCGTACAAACTCCGTACAGTCAGCGCCCGTGGTCAGGATCGAACCCGGGCCACTGGCGCTGTGAGGCAGCAACTCTACCACTGCGCCAGCATGAAGCCCGCTGCGTGACAGTGCAAAATTGAGCAGAGGACTATTCAGCTGCTACACTAGGTTGCGATATCAGGAAGGCAGTTGTTTGAACAGTTGTGCTTCACGGAGCCAGCACTGATTCAGTGCCTGATTCAGCCTTACCCAATAAGGCAATCCTTGCAAAAATAAAAACCTAACTCTCTCCAGAACCCCTAGTTCTGCCCATTAACACCTTCCACTGCCATCCCTCTGGCAGTGAAGAGAATCCTTTATTGCCCAATTACAGCTATTAATTTCTAATTGTCTCAGTATTTGCCAGGGGTGTGAACGCCTGAACCGATTACATACAGTATTACAAATCCGCTGGATTGAAAAAGGTCTGCGACAATTTGTCTTCCTTTGTGGGAGAATTCGCAAAAGAAACGAGTGCTGCTGGAGGGTCATCAACTCGGTAAAAGACGCCCTTTGGTCTGCCCGAGCATTGTTCACCACCCAGCAGAGCGAGATGTCCGTCAGGGAATGTTGCCGACTGGCCCACTGCAGACTGCAGGAGTACGTGCTGAGGGACGCACTGAAGCTCGGTGCAGCCAACGCCAAGGCTCGGTGGGGGAGGGCCACAGTCTAGGGTCCTTCCGCTGCTGGACATGGGGGGTACGGTATGGTGGAGACGCCCCTCAATATAAGGGAAGGTATCCCATGCCATTGTGGCACGAGTGGGGGACTGATTTGTGGAAATTTGGGGGAAAGAAATGTCTAAACTGTATTGATCTATTGTACAGCCTCCGAAAATGTCGGATGGATTTTCAGCAAGGTTAATGTATTGTATATATTTATCATGTGAATAAAGTATATTTTGAAATTAAAAAAAAAAAATTGAGGTTGTATGTTTCACAAATTAAACCAACCACCACTGGAAATATGTCATACCTGATACATCCGTGTCCAGAAGTAATGGCCCTGTCCCACGGTATGAGTTCATTCCAAGAGCTCTCCCAAGTTTAAAAAAAAATCAAACTCGCGGTAAGCACGGAGAATGTACGTAGCGGGTACGTCGGAGCTCGGGGACGTCTCTTAGCGGCTCGTAACGCTAACGGCAGGTAAGCACGGGAAGCCTCGTGAAGATTTTTCAACACGTTGAAAAATGACCACGAGAGCCCCGAGTACCGACGAGCGGCCATTACCGTAAATCTCCGAGTTCGAATCAGGGCAAACTCAGGAGAACTCTTGGAATGAACTCGTACCGTGGGACAGGGCTTTAAGGAGGATTTAATTGTAGCTTCTCCGCACTAACGTAACGACGGCAAAGGAGAAATGTTTAAAAAAAAATTAATTTGTTCACAATGGAATTCTCTGACACCACCAGATAATTTCTGCCTCGTTCAATCTCTGAAAAAGAGCTTTTGTCCCTCGCTTTTTTGTTCTACAACTTAGTGTCATTCCTAACTGTCACTGTATGTCATGTTGTCACTTCCGGGTGGAGCACCAAGGCAAATTCTTTGTATGTGAATACTTGGCCAATAAACGTACTCATTCATTCGTTCAAGATGTTTTCAGACGGGCGCGTGGATATGCAGGGAATGGAGGGATATGGATCACACGCGATCACACAGAAGAGATCAATTCATTTTGGCGTCATGTTCAGCATGGAAGATGTGGGCCGAAGGGCCTGTTGCCTTGCTGTACTGTAGTCTCAGATAACTATTAGTAGTATCTAGGTAGTACGGACGTAAGGCACTATTCTGGAATGCATTAAATCTTTAGTCAGAGGGCGGTGAATCTGTGGAATTCTTTGCCACAGACGGCTGTGGAGGCCAAATCAGTGGATATTTTTTAAGGCAGGGATAGATAGATTCTTGATTAGTACGGGTGCCAAGTGTTATGGGGAGAAGGCAGGAGAATGGGGTTAGGAAGGAGCGATAGATCAGCCATGATTGAATGGCGGAGTAGACTCAATGGGCCGAATGGCCTAATTCTACTCCTATCACATGACCTTATGACCTTATGACCTCAAGGATCTTGACCTGAAATATCATCTCTTCATTTTCTCCAGAGATGCTGCCTGTCCCCGCTCAGTTACTCCAGATTTTGGAGTGTATCTTTGGTGTAAAACAGCCTCTGCAGTTCCTTCCTACAGATAAGATTTATTGAAGTCTTGATCACCATTGAAGCCTTGATCAGCCACGATTGACTGGCAGAGTAGACTTGATGGGCCAAATGGCCTAATTCTACTCCTATCACTTATGACCTTGTGACCTTAAATCCAGTCTACCCAGCGGCCTTGACCCGCTGCAGTTCACCTACCGCTGAAACAGGTCCACGGACAATGCCAGCGACTCGTCCCTGGAACTCCTGGATAAGAGAGACACCTACAGCAGATTCCCATTCATAGACTACAGCTCTGCCTTTAATACAATCCAAGCTTATCACCAAACTCACGGGACTAGGTGTCAGCACTCATCTCTGCAACTGGATCCTCGACTAAGGGCAGTCGCGGTGGCGCAGCGGTAGAGTTCCTGCCTCACAGATCAAAGCAGCGCTGGAGACCCGGGTTCGATCCCGACTACGGGCGCTGCCTGTGGCCTGCGTGGGTTTTCTCCGAGATCTTCGGTTTCACCCCACACTGCAATGACGTACAGGTTTGTCTTTTAGAATAAAGGGGATTCCATTCAAGACTGAGGTGAGAAAACACTTTTTCACCCAGAGAGTTGTGAATTTGTGGAATTCCCTGCCACAGAGGGCAGTGGAGGCAGTTAGATAGAGCTCTACGGGCTAGTGGAGTCAAGGGATATGGGGAGAAGGCAGGCACGGGTTATTGATTTGGGACGATCGGCCATGATCACAATGAATGGCGGTGCTGGCTCGAAGGGCCGAATGGCCTCCTCCTGCACCTATTTTCTATGTTTCTATGTTTCTAGGTTAATTGGCTTTGGTATAAATGTAAAAATTGTCCCTAGTGGGTGTAGGATAGTGTTAATGTGCGGGGATCGCTGGTTGACGAGGACCCGGACCCGGACCCGGTGGGCTGAAGTGCCTGTTTCCATTCTAAACTGAAGACTTCCAGACCAACAGACCCCAACCAGTGATGGTAGGGGACAAATCATCCTCCACGATAATCCTCAACACTGGTGCTCCGCAGGGTTGCGTTCTCAGCCCCCTTTCGTCATAGACAATATATGCAGGTGTAGGCCAGTCGGCCCTTTAGCACTCCTTTACTGTTTCCAATGCTGTATGACTTGATGCCATCAGTGAAAACCATTTTTAGATAAAGTTCACATCAATTGATTTTTAACGGTTGCGGCGAATGTGTGAATCTGCTAGCAGAACTCTAATGATCTCGTTAGATCTTGGATACTCGCAGAGTTCGCATCCCCATGTAAAACCCATTCATGTCAACTATATCAGTCGTTGAATCCCACCACATACCCAACCAGCTCCATTTTAACTTTAACCTTCTGACAAAACTCTGCACAATTTGGAACCCTTTGTTCTTTATGCCACCTCTTTTTCTTCACTTGAAACCTTTGTCAGGGCAGGGTTTTTTTCCCCTCCATTAAATTACTAATCTGTCGGCAGCTGTTCCCTTTGCCCTTGATGGCTTACAGTTGCTGTTCTAATGAGGGGGACTTGAGATTGTGGCAGGCTGCCAGTATCGAACCAGGAACTAAGTGGGGCCGTTGTTTTGCGGAGACAGTCGGCCTCCTCTGTGCTGTGTAACCTGGCGTATCAATCTACACGCACTCATGTACAGAGGGAGAACTGGTGAGTCACAGAGCCATAGAGTCGTACGTTCATAAGTTCATACAGTAAGCAGAATTCCGGCATTCAGCCCGTCGAGTCTACTCCGCCATCTATTAACCCCAGTCTCCTGCCTTCTCCCCATAAACACTGACACTCGTAATAATCAACAAAACAAACGTGGAACCAGGTACTTCGGCCCTACTTGCCCACACCCGCCCAACATGGCCCATAGTCTCATCTGCCCGCGTTTGGCCCATATCCCTCCAAACCTGTCCTATCCACGTACCCGTCTACATGTTTCTTAAACGTTGGGATAGTCCCAGCCTCAACTACCTCCTCTGGCAGCTTGTTCCATGCACCCACCACCCTCTGTGTGAAAAAGTTACCCATTAAATCTTTCCCCCCTCACCTTAAACCTATGTCATAATTGTAAGAATGTAATACAATCTGCTGTATTTCAATTAAATCCATAACATTAAAAATTAAAGTTAAGAAAAATGTTACTGGTTAATATTGGTACCATTGTTTTGAAAGCTAGCTGCAAACTATAGATATTATCATTGACTGATTATTAAGATGGAAGTTGCCATAGAAATTCAATGATAAATTCCAAAATTAAGATATGATTGAAACCTCCAGGTCAAGACACCAAAGACTATTTTATTCTCCTTGTTAATTGGGTTAATTAGAAAAATTATTTTGTAATATTCGAAGTCAAAATCAAAAGCTAGATCCATTTTCTGATTCATTACCAGTTGTAGGAGATTAGAAAGCGCTTGCAGCCCCAGGGACCCGGGTTCGATCCCGACTACGGGTGCTGTCTGTACGGAGCTTGCACGTTCTCCCCGTGACCTGCGTGGGGTTTCTCCGAGATCTTCGGTTTCCTCCCACACTCCGAAGACGTGCAGGTCTGTATGTTAATTGATTTGGGATAATGGTAAAATTGTGCCAAGTGTGTGTAGGATAGTGTTAGTGTGCGGGGATCGCTGGTGGGTGCGGACTCGATGGGCTGAATGGCCTGTTTCCACACTGTATCTCTGAACTAAACTAAACTTAACAAAGTAAAAGGGGATCTGTAATCCATTAGATAGGCATCCATTAATGACATTGTTTGTGCTTTGCCCTTAAAGCAATTATTCCTTAAAAATCTAGAATAAATATTTGTGATTTACAATCAATTTGAATGACAAGTTGTTATTCTCATCTTATCTATTGTGTTAAAACAGAATTAAGCTTAACAAAACATAAACTCCCCTTCTCCACTCGTAACAGGTATTTAAAAAATATATAATTGAAAAGCTACATTCCCCCCTCCCCCCCCCGATTATTGATTCCGCTTGAAAATAATATTGATTTAAGGATTCCTCAGTTCAAATAAATTTCAAATACAATGTCGCAGTGACTGAGGCACTGATGAAAATAACAAGCTGGGTATCTGTGAATCTTCAAACACGTACTGCTGGTAAACCACAGGGATAAACTGAGTGATCTCGTTTTTAAACATATCTGGATGTCTGACAGTGGCAACTGTATCAATGTAACAAATGGCTGCAGAATTACCGTCAGATTACTCCTCTAAACCAGAGGCCATTGGAAATAACTTCTTAATTACTCTAAGTTTACATTTATGGAAGTTATTGGAAGACATTTTACAGTGGCTCCAGGCGGCATTTTAATCTAACTCCTTTTTATCAACAAAATACTTATATTTAGATAGACACAAGATGCTGGAGTAACTCAGCGGGTCAGGCAGCAACTCTGGAGATAGACACAAGATGCTGGAGTAACTCAGCGGGACAGGCAGCATCGCTGGAGATAGACACAAGATGCTGGACTAACTCAGCGGGTCAGGCAGCATCTCTGGAGAAAAGGAATGGGTGACGGTTTCAGGTTGGAACCCGTTCTTGAGACCTGAAGATGGGTTCCAAGCCGAAACTTCACTGCAGCTGTGTTAGCGAGAAGCAAGCAAAGAGTGTCAAACACGACTGGTAAAGTTGCCACGATTCATTACAATAATGGAAAGTCCAGAAAACGGGACAAATCTGCTCGCGGTTCCCTGATCCGTAGTCCACCAGAGACGCATGCTGCTAAAGCTCCAAGGAGAGACACAAAATCCTGTCCCACGTAGGCAATTTTTTTAGGCAACTACAGGCAACTAGTTTGTCGCCACATGTTCGCCGATGGTGGCCGGGAGTCGTCTCCTCAGTCGCGCAAAAAGTCGTAGCGTCTTTCTGGACATCACTACATTTTCAACACGTTGAAAAATTTTCGCCGACAGTAGGATTGAAGCCAATGAACGTAGCTTGACTTCTCCTGACGTAGGTTGTCGTTGTTTATTCGCGAAGCTGCTACGACCAAGTCAGTCACCGACAGTTGCCTAAAAAAATCGCCAAGTGGTACAGGGCGATTACTCAGCGACACAGGCAGTATCTCTGGAGAGAAGGAATGGGTGACGTTTCGAGTAGGGACATCTCGGTCACGCCTTCCTTGGCTCCAGAGACGCTGCCAGTCCCGCTGAGTTGCTCCAGCATTTTGTGCCTATCTCCGGTTTAAACCAGCATCTGCAGTTCCCTTCCGACACAAAGCTCCCAAGAGGGCAGCTAGCAGTAAATGTGTTTAAGGAGGAACTGCAGATGCTGGAAAATCGAAGGTAGACAAAAGTGCTGGAGAAGCTCAGCGGGTGCAGCAGCATCTGTGGAGCGAAGGAAATAGGCAACGTTTCGGGACGAAACCCTTGGGAAATAGGCAACGTTTCGGGCCGAAACCCAAGGGTTTCGGGCCGAAACGTTGCCTATTTCCTTCGCTCCATAGATGCTGCTGCACCCGCTGAGTTTCTCCAGCACTTTTGTCTACCGAGCAGTAAAAGTGCATGTGTAATGCGAGTGCTCTGACAGAACAATGTGCATGTAATACTAATTGCGGGTGGATGCAGTGCAGCAGAGTGCAGGAGTTGGAACATTGCCCACCCCTTGGTAGAGGGTCTCCATAGCTGCAGGTTACAGTCAGACTGCATGTCTACCAGCCTTAATTAGAGTGATTGATGAAGATATGTCAGCTTTATCTAAAGGCTTTTGGATTAAGCATCCGGGAAACCTCAGACAGGGCTGTTTTTTATGTTTTATGTCTTACGGATCAAATTCTGGCCCCAACAAAGAACTCGAGATTGGTCACAATGGCAAACTTCAACTCGAACGGGATTTACTAATATCATTTTCTGAGTTTATACATGTGTGATTCATAATATTTCAAACAATTGTGGTTCCCTTTTTACTGACATATCTCCTTACATATTTCTTATGTCTTTGAGGATTTTAGAATCCTTTTGGCCCCTATTTATCAAGGATTAAGATTTTTTTTCAAGATTCATCTTGAGAAAACTTCTATGGAAGACGAAACTCTGCTTCTTTCTTGCCTGCGTTTCAAGTACCACGGATCTTACATAAAGCCGTAATGAGTTGGGAAATTAGTTGCCACATATCCGAATGAAACAGAGAAAAATAAAATCACATCGAAAAATCAGCGACAATTTAGATCTGAGGACTCAAAGCCCCCGCGACAACAGTTATTTTTGGACAGAGGGATCAAAGTACGATCAAACAGCAATTAAATCATAGGAAATAATTGCTTCTTTTCCTGAGATTAAAACCAATAAAGACAATCTCGATATAATGATGACAAAAATGCATATCGCTATAACCAAAGGCAACTTTGGCCCATGGTTTCCCATTTATTATCTCTCTTCCAGATGTTGCCGAGGCAGCTTCTTCCTATTACACTTCCGTTCTCTTTCTTTTCCTTTGTCATCTTTCTTTCCTGTCCGTTTTAACCGGAGCACAAAGTGCTGGAGGGACCCAGTGGGTCAGGCAGCGACTGTGGAGGGAAAGGTTGGGACATTTCTTCAGAGTGTCCATTCCCTCTACAGACATCCTTGCCACAGAGGGAGTGCAGAGAAGGTTCACCAGACTGATTCCTGGGATGGCAGGACTTTCATATGAGGAAAGACTGGATAGACTCGGCTTGTACTCGCTAGAATTTAGAAGATTGAGGGGGGATCTTATAGAAACTTACACAATTCTTAAGGGGTTGGACAGGCTAGATGCAGGAAGATTGTTCCCGATGTTGGGAAAGTCCAGAACAAGGGTTCACAGTTTAAGGATAAAGGGGAAATCTTTTAGGACCGAGATGAGAAAAAAAAAAATTCACACAGAGAGTGGTGAGTCTGTGGAATTCTCTGCCACAGAAAGTAGTTGAGGCCAGTTCATTGGCTATATTTAAGAGGGAGTTAGATATGGCCCTTGTGGCTAGAGGGATCAGGGGGTATGGGGAGAAGGCAGGTACGGGATACTGAGTTGGATGATCAGCCATGATCATATTGAATGGCGGTGCAGACTCGAAGGGCTGAATGGCCTACTCCTGCACCTATTTTCTATGTTTCCATACCCAGACTATCGCAATGTTTAAGCAACAGTTAGACAGGTACGTTGATTGGACAGGTTTGGAGGGATATGGATCAAGCGCAGGCACTACTGTAAACATAGAAACATAGGCAATAGGTGCAGGAGTAGGCCATTCGGCCCTTCGAGTCAGCACCGCCATTCAATATGATCATGGCTGATCATCCCCAATCAGTACCCCGTTCCTGCTTTCTCCCCATATCCCCTGACTCCGTTAGCCCTAAGAGCTTAATCTAACTCTCTCTTGAAAACATCCAGTGCATTGGCCTCCACTGCCTTCTGTGGCAGAGAATTCCACAGATTCACAACTCTCTGAGTGAGAACATTTTTCCTTATCTCAGTCCTAAATGGCATTCCCCTTATTCTTAAACTGTGACCCCTAGTTCTGGACTCTGCTAACAGTGGGGAAAAAAATCCTGCATCTAGCCTGTCCAATCCCTCAAGAATTTTATATGTTGCTTTAAGATACCCTCTCATCCTTCTAAATTCCAGTTTCCTGTAGATGGGAGATGTTGGCTGGTGTGGGCAAGTTGGGCCGAAGGGCCTGTTTCCATGACGTATCGCTGTATCACTCTATGACCCGCTAAGTTATTCCAGCACAAATTGTGAGGTTGGAATCCTCTAAGGTGAAGATGTATCAGTTCCGTGAAGTTTCTACAGCAATGATAGAATATTACTCTGTTTGCAAAGTAACTTGATAAAAGCTGGATTTCAGATTTCAATGCACAAATAGTGGTTTCTTCCGGGTTTGTCCCAGATGTTATAATCATGGATTGGGCAACTGAATCATCCTACCACAACCAAAGAGCAGCCCTGAACTACTTTCTACCTTATTAGTGAATCTCGGACTATCCTTGATCGGACTTTGCTGGCTTTACCTTGCACGTGATAAGGGTTAGTGCAAGGTAAAGCCAGCAAATTCCGATCAAGGTTAGTCCGAGGGTCAACAATACACTGTCAATTGTAGATCAGTCACTGTATTCCTAATCCGTGCCTGGTGTTTGTACAGGCCATTCCTGGAGTATGTTATCTAGCGCATGCGTGCCGTCCAGGAGGAGTACTGAAGAGGAATTCAGATGCTTTGTCATTAGTCTGGTTGCCTCGTGGTCATTAAAGCTTATTAGGAAGTTAAACTACTTGTTGTTATTTCCACAACTTCATACATGGTGTCAGAAGTGGGATCTTTTATTGTCTCTCCGCTGACTGGATAGCACGCAACAAAATATTTTCACAGTACCTCGGTACACGTGACAATAAACTAAACTGACAATAGACAATAGATGCAGGTGTAGGCCATTCGGCCCTTCGAGCCAGCACCGTAATTTAATGTGATCATGGCTGACTCTGCTATTTTTAAGAGCCCTATCTAGCTCTCTCTTGAAAGCATCCAGAGAACCTGCCTCCACCGCCCTCTGAGGCAGAGAATTCCACAGACTCACAACTCTCTGTGAGAAAAAGTGTTTCCTCGTCTCCGTTCTAAATGGCCTACCCCTTATTCTTAAACTGTGGCCCCTGGTTCTGGACTCCCCCAACATCGGAAACATGTTTCCTGCCTCTAGCGTGTCTAAACCCTTAACAATCTTATAGGTTTTTTATGAGATCCCCTCTCAACCTTCTAAACTCCAGAGTATACAAGCCCAGTCGCTCCATTCTCTCAGCGTATGACAGTCCCGCCATCCCGGGAATTAACTGTCACAGGATTATTCTGATTCCAGTGGATCTTGATTTGGTCTTGGATCATTAGTTGTCAATCGTATAATTACCAGGACATCTATGGTGAAATGGTGATCAAGGCTTCAATAAGGAAGGAACTGCAGATGCTGGTTTACACCAAAGATGGACACCAAAATCTGGAGTAACTTAACAGGTCTGGCAGCATCTCTGGAGAAAAAGAACTCGTGAAGTTTCAGGTCAAGACACTTAAGGTCATAAATGATAGGAGCGGAATTAGGCCATTCGGCCCATCATGTCAACTCCGCCATTCATGGCTGATCTATCTCTCCCTCCTAACCCCATTCTCCTTCCTTCTCCTCATAACCTCTGACACCCGTACTAATCAAGAATCTGTCAATCTCTGCCTTAAAAAAAATCCATTGATTTGGCCTACACAGCCGTCAGCGGCAAATAATTCCACAGATTCACCACCCTCTGACATTCAATAATATTCCCCACCAAAATTCAACAAGTACCAGATGACCATGACATTTTAAACTGTATTTTTAACGATCAATATTTGTGCCAATCCATTACTTAATTAATTAATTAATTTTACTAATTTACAGGTAAATAAATGCATTTATTGAATGAATAATTAATTTAATTTAATTAATTAATTAATGTAATTAATTTAATTTAATTAATTAATGTGATTAATTAAATTAATTAATACTAATTGATTTTTCTTTGATTTTTCGAAAGCAAATTAATGAAAATTAGTGAAATTAGGCAATGTTTTACTGATTTTTGTTCTTTTGTTTGCTGAAAATTCAATTAGTAATTAATTTATTTGATTAATCAGTACTTAAATAAATTTTACTAATTAGTAAAATCAGTAATTACTAATACCAAAAGTAGTAAATTTAATTAATTTTCCATCTTTTGTTTTCCGATAATTCAATTAGTAATCAGTAATCCATAATTAATTACTGACTAGTAATATTAGTAATATCTAAAACTAAAATGAGTAATTTTTACTAATTTTTGTTCCTTTGACAAATCATTGCAATGGAAGAAAACATGAAATGTTCCCACATATGTCTGAAGGAACTGCAGATGCTGGTTTAAATCGAAGATGGAACCAAAATGCTGGAGTAACTCAGCGGGACTGGCAGCATCTCTGGAGAGAAGGAATGCGTGACGTTTCGGGTCGAGACCCTTCTTCAGACTGATCGTATGATCAGACTGAAATGTTCCCACATCTTGTCTTCAGCGGAAGCAGAATGACTGGGGGACGTAAGGAAATACATTTGATCCTTAAATTATTCAAGGATATGATTATCCAGTAGGAAATGTTCTGGACCTGTGCATGGACTTCCAGCCCACGGATAATTGTAATCCTCGTAAACCTAAGTACAGTAATCCAATAATTGAACGTTGCATTTATTTCTGCCACATTTCATTATTTTGTTAATTACCCTTTAGCATACAACTTAATACGGAAAAAAACCCTCTATTGATCTTTATGAAAAAGCTATCAAATCTTTGGAAGAGCTATAAGAGTTCAGTTTCAGTTTTCAACCGAGGTTCAGTGTAGCGAGGTACAAAGTCAAAAGAGTCAAAAGAGTCAAAAGAGTTTATTGTCATGTGTCCCTGACAGGACAGTGACATTCTTTCTTTGCATAGCACAACAGAACATAGTAGGCATTGACTACAATTATTTATGTAAATACACACATTAATTAATAAATTAATAAAGTGCAAATAACAGATGGAGGGGTATTAATGTTCGGAGTTTTGTCCGAGCCAGGTTTAATAGCCTGATGGCTGTGGGGAAGTAGCTATTCCTGAACCTGGTCGTTGCAGTTCTCAGGCTCCTGTACCTTCTACCCGAAGGTAGCAGGGAGATGAGTGTGTGGCCAGGGTGGTGTGGGTCCTCGATGATGCTGCCAGCCTTTTGTCAGCACTGCCAGCCAGCAAGTGAAAGGCTTTTGTCCTGTCAGCTAACCAGTCAGCGGAAAGGCAGGACATGATTACAATCGAGCCATTCACAGTGTATGGGTCTATGTTAAGGATCGTGAGAAGGAAAAGGGCCAGTCCCACTTGGCCGCCATTTGCGCGTCATGCAGATGGCGCACGAAGATTTTGTACGTTACAAAATCCTGCGACGCTGCCTATGTTATCGCTGGCTATGTTATCGCGCACCATGCACGCATCACGTGCGTGTCACGACGCATGCGTCATGCATCGTGCGTCGTGACGTGTAAATGATGGTGTTTAAATTACGCGCAAATGATGGCCAAGAGGAACAGGCCCTTAAGACGTGTTGCTGCTGGAGTAGAGATTTGCAGTGGAGGCATAGAGGAGTAGTGTGGGGCGATTGTCGGATGTGATTGTCCTCGTCGCGGCTATCCCTCAAGGCCGAGGGTGATGGTCTTCGTTCTGTTGTTTTTATGGACTCTCAGGTGGCTTATGAGTACAAGTTTTGTGCTGCGCACGGAACGAAGACGCCCGTGCGTGTGTTTGCTTTACGTGTACTTGATGTTGCGCTCCAAGAAGCACGCGGTCCTTCACACATCAATCAACTCATTCCAATGGCAAGGGAACCAAGACGATTGGAGCTGATGGATCTGTTGCAGCCTTCATCCGCCTTCACAGCCGCTGAGTTCAAGATAACTTTGTCCGCCTGGTCCACCGTTGAGGTCTTGTAGGTTGGATCGTTCTCAGTCTAGATCCTCATCCTCAACCTTACCGCCATGGGTGGCCCTACCATCGCTCTCGGAATCATGGGGGCACGCAAGCCTCTTCACTACGACAAGGCAAATGATCCGAAGAGGTATGTGATTGTACATCTGCTTCTGCGGCCTGCACGCAAGTAGTCGCCTGAGTTGGGCGCCATCTTGGTTGTGTGATCCATACATCAGTCTTCCTCAGTACCCAATGGAGGGTTACGTGTCACCATCATTAAAATGTCAGCCTCCCAGTCGAACCCCTCAACTTCCTGAGATACCTCATAAAATAATGTTTTCATGATGGTTTCTCTTAAATCTTTCCCCTCTCACCTTAAACCGATATCTGCTAGTTCTTGATTCCCATACCCTCTATGCCTCCACTCTAACCTACATACCTGCATGTCTTTGGAGTGTGGGAGGAAACCAAAGATCTCGGAGAAAGGTCACGGGGAGAACGTGCAAACTCCGTGCAGACGGCTCCCGTAGTCGGGATCGAACCCGGGTCTCCGGCGCTGCATTCGCTGCAAGGCAGCAACTCTACCGCTGCGCCACCGTGACCACCCCATCTCCCCTGGTCCTTCTAACCTCCAGCATGTACAGGCCCAATGCCTTGTAATGCAGGTAGACACAAAAAGCTGGGGTCACTCAGCGAGTGAGGCAGCATCTCTGGAGAGAAGGAATGGGCGACGTTTTGGGTCGAGACCCTTCTTCAACTGTGATGCTCATCCAATCATTCCTTGGACTTGTTTAAGAAAGAACTGCAGATGCTGTAAAAATCGAAGGTAGACAAAAATGCTGGAGAAACTCAGCGGGTGAGGCAGCATCTATGGAGCGAAGGAATCGGTGACGTTTCGGGTCGAGACCCTTCTCCAGAGCCTTCTCGTTGCTTGGATTCATTGGATTCCATCTTCTATGAACTAGGTCTTTGGTTGCTCTAACGACTGTGGGAAAAAGCTGACGAAGGACTCATTGGACAATTTTGCAAAGAAAATTGGCATTCCCAATGGGTCATATCATCCTTTTCTGTTAGATAAGATCCAATGATTAGGAAACCAATGCAGTAGAAATGAAAAATGCGCCTTGTCTCTGGCAGAGACTGTGTGAGAATTAAACTAGACGGAACAGATAAGTGTGTTGTTTATGTTAGACTGATGTAATTTGGAACTGCCTGTGATCATTTTGTCCATCAAAGTGAGCAACTGTTAACTCAGACATGACTTCCACTGCATATTGTGTCAACAAGAAGCCACTTATATCCAGGATCCGTCCAAAAGCTACCGCAGAACAAAATGTCTCTGGTAGTTACAAGTATCTTTCGGGAATCCTTGCAGATAACTTTTCACTATTTTATATCGTCAAGTCAAGAATATTTTTTCTTCATCGCAAGACTCAAGTCAAAGAAGATCCAGGTTCAGGAACAGCTACATCCCCACGGCCGTCAGGCTATTAAACAAGCTCTGAACAGCACCAGTCTATTATTACTATTGCACTTCATCTGTTTATTTATTGTGTATGTATATGTGGTTTATGGTCTATAGACACACTGAACTTTTATCTCCTGTTCTGTATTTATGATTACACATTGTGTTGTGCTGCAGCAAGCAAGAATTTCATTGTCCTATCTGGGACACGTGACAATAAAACTCTCTTGACTTGGATATTTTTTTTACTTCCCACTATGGGCGGCTCGGTGGCGCAGCGGTAGAGTTGCTGCCTCACAGCGCCAGAGACCCGGGTTCCATCCTGACTACGGGTGCTGTCTGTACGGAGTTTGCACGTTCTCCCCGTGGCCTGCGTGGGTTTTCTCCGGGTGCTCCAGTTTCCTCCCACACTACAAAGATGTGCAGGTTTGTAAGTTAATTGGTTTAGGTAAAATTGAAGGGCAGGAGAGTGCTAGTATATGGGGTGAGTGGACGGTGGGCCGAAGGGCCTGTTTCCACGCTGTATTTCTAAAGTGAAGTAAAAACGTAAAACTGGAGCTGTAGGCATCTAACATGATAATTATTATTAAATTTTAATAAACATTTTACTACTAAACCCTTGGCATAACACGCATCCCTGAGAACGGAGATATAAAGGTGGACACAAAATGCTGGAGTAACTCAGTGAGACAGGCAGCATCCCTGGAGAGAAGGAATGGGCAACGTTTCGGGTCGAGACCCTTCTTCAGGTTGATGTCAGAGGAGGAGGCGGGACAAAGATAGAATGTGGTCGGAGACAGCAAGACTGGTGGGAGAACTGGGAAGGGGGAGGGGATGGAGAGAGAAAGCAAGGACTACCTGAAGTTAGAGTAGCCAATGTTCATACCGCTGGGGTGTAAACTACCCAAGCAAAATATGAGGTGCTGTTCCTCCAATTTGCAGTGGGACTCACTCTGACAGTGAGGCCCAGGACAGAAAGGTCAGATTGGGAATGGGAGGGGGAGTTGAAGTGCTGGGCCACCGGGAGATCAGGTAGGTTAAGGCGGACTGAGCGGAGGTGTTCAGCGAAACAGAGATATAAAACTATAGACTGGAGACACAAGAGACCGCAGATCTCTTGATCAAATCATGATCAAAAAACCCTGTATGCTCTGAAGTATGTAAACAGTTAGAGTTGTGTGGATGATGAATTTCATCGGACCCTGGTGTAAACGTGGATGTGGAGAGGATGCTTCCACGTGGGAGAGTCTAGGACTAGAGGTCACAGTCTCAGAATTAAAGAAGATGAGGAAGAATTTTTTTAGTCAGAGGGTGGTGAATCTGTGGAATTCAAAGCCTCAGAAGGCTGCGGAGGCTGTCAGTGGATGTTTTTAAGGCAGAGATAGATAGATTCTTGATTAGTACGGGTGTCAGCGGTTATGGGGAGAAGGCAGGAGAATGGGGTTAGGAGGGAGAGATAGATCAGCCATGATTGAATGGCGGAGTAGACTTGATGGGCTTAATGGCCTCATTCTGCTCCTATCACATATGAACATGTATATAACAATCAATTAAAGGTAGATACAGAGTGCTGGAGGGTCAGGCAGCATCCCTGGAGAGAAGGAATGGGTGATGTTTCAGGTCACAGAAGCGATGGAGGCCGGTTCTCTGGATACTTTCAAGAGAGAGCTAGATAGGGCTCTTAAAGATAGCGGAGTCAGGGGATATGGGGAGAAGGCAGGAATGGGGTACTGATTGTGGATGATCAGCCATGATCACATTGAATGACAGTGCTACTCCTGCACCTATTGTCTATTGTCTATTGTCCATCGTCTAATCCAGTATCTGCGGTTCCTTGTTTCTACATACTGCCGATAAATTGATCTGAATGTGAATCTGTTAAGTGTATAACAATAATATTTCTGGATAAATATGATCAATGTTCCGTCAGCAACCTCGAGGCAGCAGTGAGATATTTTCAATTCCCACAATGTTAGCCCCAAGTTCGTGGCAAAGTGAGTGCCAAACATTTGTGATGCTGTACAAGATTCTGTCTTTTGGAGAGCGGTGTGTGAAAGACAATAGACAATAGACAATAGGTGCAGGAGGAGGCCATTTGGCCCTGCGAGCCAGCAACGCCATTCAATGTGATCATGGCTGATCATCCCCAATCAGTACCCCGTTCCTGCCTTCTCCCCATATCCCCTGACTCCGCTATCTTTAAGAGCCCTATCTAGCTCTCTCTTGAAAGTATCCAGAGAACCGGCCTCCACGGCCCTCTGAGGCAGAGAATTCCACAGACTCACAACTCTCTGTGAGAAAAAGTGTTTCCTCGTCTCCGTTCTAAATGGCTTACCCCTTATTCTTAAACTGTGGCCCCTGGTTCTGGACTCCCCCAACATCGGGAACATGTTTCCTGTCTCTAGTGTGTCCAAACCCTTAATAATCCTATATGTTTCAATAAGATCCCCTTTCATCCTTCTAAACTCCAGAGAATACAAGCCCAGCCGCTCCATTCTCTCAGCATATGACAGTCCCGCCTTCCGGGAATTAACCTGGTGAACCTACGCTGCACTCCCTCAATAGCAAGAATGTCCTTCCTCAAATCAGGGGACCAAAATTGCACACAATACTCCAGGTGTGATCTCACTAGGGCTCTGTACAACTGCAGAAAGTGACACTTGCCACTACTGTCAGTTGTCAGAGAGGCAGGGCGGTGTTAAGTATTTACTTAAAGGCGAATTGGTGGCGCAGCGGTAGAGTTGCTGCCTCACAGCGCCAGAGACCCGGGTTCCATCGTGACTACTGGTGCTGTCTATACGGAGTTTGTACGGTATGCCCATGACCTGCGTGGGTTTTCTCCGGGTGCTCCGGTTTCCTCCCACGTTCCAAAATGTGCAGGTTTGTAGGTTAATTGGCTATTGGCAAAATAGTAAATTGTCCCTATGTGTGTAGGATAGTGTTAGTGTGCGGGGATCGCTGGTCGGTGCAGACTCGGTGTGAAGGGCCGGTTTCCACGCTGTATCTCTAAACTAATAAACTAAAGAGCAGAGACACGACACAAGGCTAAAGTCTGGTACACTAATCACAGTTGCAACCAAATATGCATCTTAATATCATTTAATTATTTAACTATTTTAATTGAAATTTGAAAACATTAATGGATATTTCTGCTAAATGAGAACACAAAAGATAATTTAATAGCAAGGTTCTCTTTGCATTGGGATGTTGTCATAGTTTTACCAAGTGACACACTTTTGCACTTTAATGGGTGGCAAGGTGGTGCAGCGGGTAGAGCTGCTGCCTCACAGCGCCAGAGGTCCAGGTTCAATCTTGACCTCGGCTGCTGTCTGCGTGGAGTTTGCTCGTTCTGCCCGTGACTGCGTGGGTTTCCTCCGGGTGCTCCAGTTTCCCCTCACGCCACAAAGACGTGCGGGTTTTGTAGGTTAATCGGCCCTCTGTAGATTGTCCCTAGTGTGTAGGGAGTGGATGAGAGAGTGGGAGAACATAGAACTAGTGTGAACGGTTGATCGATGGTCTGCTGGCGAAGAGGTGATAATGAAGGGATGCGGACATAGCGGGAAGCGTAGAGGGGAGGGAGTACAAGGGTTACTTGAAATGAGAAAAATCAACGTTCACACGCTGGGGTGTAAGCTGACCAAGCGAAATATGAGGTGCTGTTCTTCCAATTTGCGTTTGGCCTCACTCTGACAGAGGAGGCCCAGGACAGAAAGGTCAGTGTGGGAATGGGAGGGGGAGTTAAAGTGTTTGACAAGCGGGCGTTCTCCTAGGTGAAGGCGGACGAGTCCACACATGGAGACACAGTTGCCTGACTTGGAGCTCAGCGCTGTTGCAACTGGGAAGGATTACAGTGTTGTCTGTGGTGCTGAAAGCCTTCCCAACCGCATACTTTCAGTTTGTGCTCTGGGCTTTGTCAACTGTGCACACATCAAGCAGCGAGACACTTAAAGAGTATCTCAAGCCCTAGACACGCCTGACTTCCCCTTATCAGTGTTTGTGCCTTCTTCTCACTTCAGACTAGACAAGTAGGCTTCTCTTCATGGCAAGAAAGGGCAGCGCGTAAGTCGCTGCACTCTAGGCTGGGCAGTGTCAGCGTTGACACATTGAGTGCGCAGCGTTCACAGTAACGGTGCGTCACGGCGGCGCAGCGGGAGAGTTGCTGCCTCACAGCGCCGGAGACCCGGGTTCGATCCCAACAATGGGCGCTGTCTGTACGGAGTTTGTACGTTCTCCCCGTGACCTGCGTGGGTTTTCCCCGAGATCTCCGGTTTCCACCCACACTCCAAAGACGTACAGGTTTGTAGGTTAATTGGCTTGGTATAAATGTAAACTGTCCCTAGTGTGGGATAGTGTTAGTGTGCGGGGATCGCTGGTCGGTGCAGACTCGGTGGGCCGAAGGGCCTGTTTCTGCACTGTATGTCTAAACTAAGGCAGAGATAGATAGATTCTCGATTAGTACGGGTGTCAGAGATTACGGGGAGAAGGCAGGAAAATGGGGTTAGAAGGGAGAGGTAGATCAGCCATGATGGAATGGTAGAGTAGACGTGATGGGCCGAATGGCCTAATTCTACTCCTATTCCTTAGAACTAAACTAAAAAAGTAACCCTGGGCCCATGATCAGCTGTAGAACAATAGTAGACAGCTTTGGAAGCTGCCACCAGCCCCTTGAAATACAACAGGCCCATGCAGGTCACATCTTCAGCATTTGACCTAACCTGTGGGTGAGTCTTTGTCGACTGATAAACAAATGAACCCTTCACCTTCTGAGAGGCGAAAAAAAAAGGTATTTTACAGTTCTGTTTCTCCCATGTCTACCATCTCTGCAGGAAAATATGTACCAACAGTAAACATCCACAGACAAAAGTATCTGCAGAGTCCTGCGGAGCTGGAATCTTGTGTAGACCACAGAGTGCTGGAGTAACTCAGCGGGTCAGGCAGCATCTGTGGAGAACATGGATAGGTGACGTTTCACAGAGTGCTGGAGTAACTCAGCGGGTCAGGCAGCATCTGTGGAGAACATGGATAGGTGACGTTTCACAGAGTGCTGGAGTAACTCAGCGGGTCAGGCAGCATCTGTGGAGAACATGGATAGGTGACGTTTCACAGAGTGCTGGAGTAACTCAGCGGGTCAGGCAGCATCTGTGGAGAACATGGATAGGTGACGTTTCACAGAGTGCTGGAGTAACTCAGCGGGTCAGGCAGCATCTGTGGAGAACATGGATAGGTGACGTTTCACAGAGTGCTGGAGTAACTCAGCGGGTCAGGCAGCATCTGTGGAGAACATGGATAGGTGACGTTTCACAGAGTGCTGGAGTGACTCAGCGGGTCAGGCAGCCTCTCTGGAGAATGTGGATAGGTGACGTTTCATGTTTGGGTGGATTGAAAGATACATCATGGAAACAGGCCCTTCGGCCCACCGAGTTCGCGCTGACCATTGGTCACCCGTTCACACTGGTTCAATGTTATCCCATTTTCTCATCCACTCCCTACACACTAGGGGGCAATTTACAGAGGGGCCGATTAACCCACAAACCTGCACGTCTTTGAAATGTGGGAGGAAACCGGAGCACACGGGGAAAACCCACGCAGGTCACGGGGAGAACGTGCAAACTCCGTACAGACAGCGCCCGTAGTCAGGATTGAACCCGGGTCTCTGACGCTGCGAGGCAGCAACTCTACCGCTGCGCGACTGCGCTGCCCTGATGTACATAAGCCTCTGCTCGTTAAGTCTCTGTCACACACTATTTCCTCTATGATACTGTGCTGTGCTGTGCTCCAATCTGCGGAGGCAAATAGCTCATCTCAGCAAACTGAGGAAGGAGAGGAAGTCACATTAATATACTTATCCCAGCATCTCAATTCCTTCAGGATATCCCCCTGTTTTCTTATTGCTTCTGATCCTTCACAGCTCATTATAACTCTTCCTTTTCCAACCAACTTTCCCACTAGTTAGTTCCAAAAAAGGTTTCCTCTTGTTAAAATGTACATAGCTGTTTCTGTCGAGAGGAAAGATATATTAACTCAAGTGCATATTTCTCAATGAGCTGTAAGCCAGCTTTTAAAAACATTTTTCCACCTCTGACTCAGACAAACTGTTTAGATTATGCAGCTCTTCTGATGAAGATACAGTGAGGATCGGACAGGTTTGGAGGGATATGGACCAAACGCGGGCAGGTGGGACTGGTGTAGTAGCTGGGACATGCTGGCCGTTGTGGGCAAGTTGGGCTGAAGGGCCTGTTTCCACGCTGCATCACTCTATGACTCTATAATACAGACTATTCTACATGTGACTGGAATTCAATTTCAGCGTCTGAAATATCAAGGCACAAAATGCTGGAGTAACTCAGCGGATCAGGCAATGGATAACTCACTGACTTACTCCGGCACTCTGTGAACATATTTCTATACACCTAATATTCCACTTGGGCAACTTACAACCCAACAGAATGAGTGCCGTCTGTACGGAGTTTGTACGTTCTCCCCGTGACCTGCGTGGGTTTTCTCCAGTTGTCTTCGGTTTCCTCCCACACTCCAAAGACGTGCAGTTTTGTAGGTTAATTGGCTCGGTGTAAATACAAATTGTCCCTAGTGTGTGTAGGATAGCGTTAGTGTATGGGGTGGAAATAGTGGACCAAAGGACCTGTTTCTGTGCTGTATCTCTAAACTAAACTTGTGTGGGGAGGGGGGGTGATCGCTGGTTGGCGCGGACTCTGTGGGCCGATTGGCCTGTTTCCGCGCTGCACCTCTAAACTAAACAAAATTTAGCCGAGGGTGAACTTCTAACTTGCTGAAACGTTGAACGTTTTTGAAAGTGTATTTCTAGCAATGAGGATTTGGCAAAATGAGTTTTCCTGCTAAAAGCATCTTGAAGTGCAAGCAGGAAAGCGTCTTGCTTTAAGAAGCACTTCAAACCCAGTAAAACCCATGGATAGTTCAATGTCGGCTGGGCCATTGTCCAGTTTGCCGGGGGGGGGGGGGGGGATTAGGTGGAAAGACCACCGTGCATGTCTATAAGCCAGACATGGATCCTTCAGCGACGTGCCTGCCATGACAGTTTAAATCAAAGACAAACATTGGAAAAAAATGTAAAACTTTTCCTGGGCTAATGGAAAGAAAGTACAGAAAGCTTGCAGAATCGTAATTGTTTTGTGTGCAGACACTCAAGCCCGTGAAGAGATCTTCTTTGTGTAGTTGGCTCGGTGACAATTGTACTGAAATGTGCGCGTTGACCTCAGCTGACCTTCAGCTGAATTTTTAGTTTTACACCCACGTGGCTGCATCTCGCTGCATCGTTCAACGGCCGTGTCGGATGCGAAAACGAGCGTGCGTCCTCTCGTGACACACCGAACTTTTATCTCCCGTTCTGTATTACGTTTACATATTCTGTGGTGCTGCAGCAAGGAAGAATTTCATTGTCCTATCTGGGACACGTGACAATTGGCTCTTGACTCTCTGAGACGAGGGTGCGTGCGATGGGTTGCGAGAAGCGAGGCGGGGTCCGTTGTCTGTCTGTCTGGGCAGGAAGGTCACGGCGCCGTCTCCCCCAGTATCGCCAAGCCCTGCTTCTGGCATGCCCTGCCTTGCACAGGGAACAGAATGGGCCGGGCGACCATCGGCAGACCCAAAAGCTGAGATCCTGCAAAGGAAAGTGTCTTCTGTTTGTGAACTAGAGCCAAACTGAAAGGAAATGTAATCTCCACATCGACCTCCACATTGTATTCTCGCATGGTGAGCTCATGATTTTATAAAGAGCTCGAGACTGTAAAGCGAGTGCCTGAGGATTTTGTGTGGAAACAAAGAACTGCAGATGCTGGTTTATACCTAAGAAAGACACAAAGTGCTGGAGTAACACAGCGGCTCCGGCAGCATCACACTTTAGTTTACCGAGGTACAGTGGAAATATTTTGTTGCGAGCTATCCAGTCAGCAGGAAGACTATACATGATTACAATTGAGCTGTCCACAGTCTATACTGTAGATACATGATAAGGGAATAACGTTTAGTGCAAGGTAAAGCCAGCAAAGTCCGATCAAGGACAGTCCGAGGGTCACCAATAAGGTAGATAGTAGTTCAGGACCGCTCTCTGGTTGTGGTAGGATGATTCAGTTGCCTGAAAACAGCTGGGAAGAAACTGTCCCTGAATCTGGTGGTGTGCGTTTTCACACTTCTGTACCTTTTGCCCGATGGGAGAGGGGAGAAGAGGGAGTGACCGGGGTGAGACTGGTCCTTGATGATGCTGCTGGCCTTGCCGAGGCAGCGTGAGGTGTAGATGGAGTCGATGGAAGGGAGGTTGGTTTGCGTGACGGTCTGGGCTGCGTCCACAATTCGCGGCAATTTCTGGAGAGAAGGAATATGTGGCGTTTTGTGTCGAGACCATTCTTCAGACTGAGCACAATATTACGATAACAGTGAGAGCAAAATGCGCAGGTGATATTAGAAGATTTTGAACTGCATGAAATGTAAACCAGAAGTCAAAAATACCTTTATAAAGCAGGTAAATCGTGCATTTAAATCTGATGTCAGCAGTATCTCATTCAAAGGTGAAATGCAGCAGATCTTCAACCTTGTTCAGCAAACAAAAGATGTTTTCACTCTAAAAACAAAGAATTGCAGATGCTGGTTAATACACAAAAAGACATAGTGCTGGGTAACGCAGTGGGTCAGGCAGCATCGAGAAGGGTCCCAAGCTGAAACGTCACTTATGAAGAGCAACTCCACTGCTGTTTTAAAGATAGCGGAGTCAGGGGATACGGGGAGAAGGCAGGAACGGGGTACTGATTGGGGATGATCAGCCATGATCACATTGAATGGCGGTGCTGGCTCGATTTATTGTCTATTGTTTTGGCACAGCAGACAAAAATCATGAAGATATTTGTATTGGTACGTAGATAGGAAAGGTTTGGAGGGATATGAACAAAGGCGGGCAAGTGGGGCTAGTGTAGATGGGGCATCTTGGTGATTTAGCTTAGTTCAGTTTAGTTTAGTTTAGAGATACAGCATGGAAACAGGCCCTTCGGCCCGCCGGGCCCGTGCCGCCCAGCGATCCCCGCACATTAACACTACCCTACAATCTAAGGACAATATACAATTTTACCCAAGCCAATTAACCTACAAACCTGTAGGTCTTTGGGATGTGGGAGGAAACCGGAGCACCTGGAGAAAACCCACGTGGTCACGGGGAGAGCGTAGAAACTCCGTACAGACAGCACCCGTAGTCGGGACTGAACTCAGGTCTCTGGGGCCGTGAGGCAGCAACTCTACTGCTACACCACCGTGCCACCCCATGTCGTTATGGACAAGTTGGGCTGAAGTCATGGTGGCGATCGCTCGAGGTCGAGGATGATGGTCTGTGTTCTGGTGTGTTTATGGACTCTCAGGTGGCTTCTGAGTCCAATCCTGGCTTTGAAAGTTCTTCAGCATTCAGGACGGGTAATTCCAGATGGCAGATCGGGCTTTGGTTGTTGCTGCCTCTCTTTCCGTTTTCTTCTCTTTTCTTCTTAATTCTGCGCATCTCTTGGCTTCGAATGTCGCTGTTCCTTCTTGGATGATGGTTCGTCAGAGTTTCCTGTCCTTGGCATTGGTTTCCCAATTGTCGATGTCGATTTCACATTTCTTCACGCTGGCTTTTAAGGTGCCTTTGAATCTCTTCTTTTGTCCGCCTCTTTTACGTTTGCCTTCTTTAAGCTGGGAGTAGAAGGTTTGGTAGACGCTCGTCTTCCATCTGAAGAACATGACCGACCCATCTTAGTTGGTTCTCGAAGACGAAGGCTTCGATGCTAAATGTTTTCGCTTCATTTTGCACGCTGACGTTGGTTCTTCTGTCTTCCCAACTGATATTTAAGCTGCTTCGAAGACAGGTTCGGTGCTGTATGAAAATGCTTCTATGACAAGTTACAGGCCATTGGAACATTAAAACCTCATGCTGAATGAATTAATTTTTAAGAAGTCCTACAAAGATGTTGCCTGTGCAATATTCATCATCACTACTCAGTTCCAGACGGCGCTGGATGGCTTATTGGGACTGATTTTAAGTTCAAAGTTGGTTTATCTTTATGATTTTGAATGTGATTACATTTTTTTTTAAATAACCATCAAAAATAACAAGCAATAAAAAAAATAGCCATAAAAAATAACAGGCAGTAAAAATGTCTCAATAGCAGCAGGAACAAGTTCAGTTTTAACAGGTGTTAAAAATCTGTGCAATACTATATGTTATAAAATTAAATTTATTGGAATTTAAGTTATGTCACAACAGAAGGAGGAATGTTAAGTTTAACGTGAGACTTTGGTGCTGGAACAGCTGAGGTACTTGCCAATGGAATTTAGTTTAAGTTTAACATACGTATGTCAAATAGGATCTCCTCCACATCCATCTGGAGTGGTCGTAGAGTGATACAGCGTGGAAACAGGCCCTCCAGCCCAACTTACCCGCACCAGTCAACATGTCCCAGCTACACTAGTCACAGCGTGGAAACAGGCCCTCCAGCCCAACTTACCCACACCTGCCAACATGTCCCAGCTGCGCTAGTCCCACCTGCCCACGTTTGGCCCGTACCCCTCCAAGCCTGTCCCATCCATGTATCTGTCTAACTCTTTCTTAAATGTTGGGATAGTCCCAGCCGCAACTACCTCCTCTGGCAACTTGTTCCTTACACCCACCACCCTTTGTGTGAAAAGGAGATTTGGACAGGTTTGGATTGTTTTTTCCGGGGCGTTGGAGGCTGAGAGGTGGCGCAGCGGTAGAGTTGCTGCCTCACAGCGCCAGAAACGCAAGTTCAATCCTTACTACGGATGCTGTCTGTACGGAGTTTGTACGCTCTCCACGTGACCTGCGTGGGTTTTCTCCGGGATGTTTGGATTTCTCCCACACTCCAAAGACATCCAAGTTTGTAGGCTAATTTTCTCGGTATAAATGTAAATTGTCCCTAGTGTGTGTGTGTGTGTGTGTGTGTGTGTGTGTGTGTGTGTGTGTGTGTGTGTGTGTGGGGTGTGTGTGTGTGTGTGTGTGTGTGTGTGTGTGTGTGTGTGTGTGTGTGTGTGTGTGTGTGTGTGTGTGTGTGTGTGTGTGTGTGTGTGTGTGTGTGTGTGTGTGTGTGTGTGATAGTGTTAGTGTGTGGGGATCGCTAGTCGGTGCGGACTCGGTGGGCCTGTTTCTGCACTGTATCTCTAGACTAAACTACACTAACCCTAATAGAGTTAAGCCCCTGTCCCACTTAAACAATGGGATAGTCCCAGCCGCAACTACCTCCTCTGGCAACTCGTTCCATACACCCGCCATCCTTTGTGTGAAACAGTTACCCCTCAGATTCCTATTAAATATTTTCCCCTTCACCTTGAACCTATGTCCTCTGGTCCTCAATTTGTTTCATAGTTTAAAATAGTTTCATTGAATGATTTATATATCTGATTGTCACTTAACAGCCATTTAATGTCATAATACTCAAAGTGCAGAACAATATTATTATTTTATAAATACCTCCATCTAGATGCAGCGAGCAGTTTGGCACAGGTCCCGCCTCTAATGATCCATGAATACCTGGTGTAATGAGAGAAAATTACATTTAATGGCATTAACAAACAACCACTGGACTGCAATAATTGGGCTGTTATTCAATTGCTGCTTCAACGCAAAGGGAAGCCTTCACTATTTGTCGATCCTCGGCGATCTCCATTCCTTCCCAGGGCTCTATCTGAATAGACAATAGACAATAGGTGCAGGAGTAGGCCATTCGGCCCTTTGAGCCAGCACTGCCCTTTTGCTCTTTGCCCTTCTGGACCAAGACATTTCTGTCAGTGATCCACGCACGTACGCCCTGCTATCACAGCTGATAGAGTGATCTAATTGTTGCTCATAACTCATTCCAAGCTTCCACCCTGCAGCCATCACCACTATTATTGTTTATATATTATATACATATTAATGTGTATATTTATATAAATGTGTGCATATAATATACATACACAATATATATGTATATTGTATATATAATATGTGTACAATATTATACGTATATAATACACTAGACTAAGTGGAACCCGTTGGGTCCCAGCATCACACGGGAGGGTTGGTCCCCCAATGCAATATTCCACCTCTCCACCAATTCCAATATTGGTGGCCAGTGGGGGGAGGGCTTTCTGGAGCTCTAGTATGGGCATTGTGGGCCAGATGGATTCTTGGGCTGGTGGCACAGTCACTTAGGGCTGGTGGACTGGCAGCTCAGTCACTCAGGCCTGGTGGGCTGGCAGTTCAGTCACTTAGGGCTGGTGGACTGGCAGCTCAGAAACTACCAGAGATTCTGCCCAAAACAGGTGAGAGACTGTGTGAGAGAGAAGGGGGAGAGGGTGGAGAATCAGTGTTAGACATTTTACATCTTATTCTACAGATCACAGCAATGAAGGTGGGAAGTCTGTCCTGGCCTGGATCTCACAGGGCACCAATGAAGGGGGGGAGAAAAATACTGGGGTGAGGTTTAATACTTACAGGGGGAATACTTATTGACAGGCCCGAAGGGATTCCTCCTGGGCTAGTACATGCCTGATGGGTCGAAGGGGCTTTAAAAAAAAATCGGAGTGAAATCTCAGTGAAAGGCACTTTTTGGGGACTTTTCCTGGCTTGGCACAGGCCTTTTAGGTCAAAATTATCCTCCTGAGCTAATACTGGCATTTTCGGCAAAAGGGACTGGTTTCTGGGCTTGTGAGCTGAAATGAGTGGTTTCAGGTAGGCCAGTGGTGGGCTAGCAGTTTACTCACTCACTCACGGCTGGTGGGCTGGCAGTTCACTCATTCACAGCTGGTGGGCCGGCAGTTGACTCAAGGCTGGTGGGCTGGCAGTTGATTGACTCATGGCTGGTGGGATGGCAGTTGACTCACAGCTGGTGGGCTCACACACACATACCCTCCATCACACACACACACACACACCCTCCATCTCACGCACACACAGCCACACACTCTCCATCTCATGCACACACACACAATCCATCACATACACACACACACACACTCACAGCCACACACACACACAGCCACCTTCCATCTGACACACAGCTACACAGACACACTCCATCTCACACACACATATATGACACACAGTAAAACTCTCTGGAATCTACTCAAGCGGCTGAATGGGACCTCTCCACTGCTTGGGACTTCCGGAGTGAGCGGGACGTCCGGAGTGAGCGGGACCTTTGGTACCAAGCAGAGTGCAGGCCACCAAATTCATTTCATACCATTTCAAGCAGAGTGCAGGTCACCAAATTCAAATTCATTTCATTCCATTTCAAGCAGAGTGCAGGCCACCAAATTCAAATCCATTCTATTACAAGCAGAGTGCAGGCCACCAAATTCAAATTCAAATTCAAATTCATTCAATTTGAAGCAGAATGTAGGCCACCAAATTCAAATTCAAATTCATTCCTCTTCAAGCAGAGTGCAGGCCACCAAATTCAAATTCAAATTTATTCCATTTCAAGCGGAGTGCAGGCCACGAAATTCAAATGCAAATTCATTCCATTTCAAGCAGAGTACAGGCCATCAAATTCAAATTCAAATTAATTCCATTTCAAGCAGAGTGCAGGCCACCAAATTCAAATTCAAATTCATTCCTCTTCAAGCAGAGTGCAGGCCACCAAATTCAAATTCAAATTCATTCCATTTCAAGCAGAGTGCAGGCCACCAAATTCAAATTCAAATTCATTCCTCTTCAAGCAGAGTGCAGGCCACCAAATTGAAATTCATTTCATTCCATTTCAAACAGAGTGCAGGCCACCAAATTCAAATTCATTTCATTCCATTTCAAGCAGAGTGCAGGCCACCAAATTCAAATTCATTTCATACCATTTCAAGCAGACTGCAGGCCACCAGATTTAAATTCATTTCATTCCATTTCAAGCAGAGTGCAGGCCACTAAATTCAAATTCATTAATTCAATTTCAAGCAGAGTGCAGGCCACCAAATTCAAATTCATTTCATTCAATCTCAAGCAGAGTGCAGGCCACCAAATTCGAATTCATTTCATTCCATTTCAAGCAGAGTGCAGGCCACCAAATTCAAATTCATTCAATTTCAAGCAGAGTGCAGGCCACCAAATTCAAATTCATTTCATTCAATTTCAAGCAGAGTGCAGGCCACCAAATTCAAATTCATTTCATTCCATTTCAAGCAGAGTGCAGGCCACCAAATTCAAATGCAAATTCATTCCATTTCAAGCAGAGTACAGGCCATCAAATTCAAATTCAAATTCATTGCATTTCAAGCAGAGTGCAGGCCACCAAATTCAAATTCAAATTCAAATTCATTGCATTTCAAGCAGAGTGCAGGCCACCAAATTCAAATTCAAATTCAAATTCATTCCTCTTCAAGCAGAGTGCAGGCCACCAAATTCAAATTCAAATTCATTCCATTCCAAGCAGAGTGCAGGCCATCAAATTCAATTTCAAATTCATTCAATTTCAAGCAGAGTGCAGGCCACCAGATTCAAATTCATTTCATTCCATTTCAAGCAGAATGCAGGCCACCAAATTCAAATTCTTCATTCCATTTCAAGCAGAGTGCAGGCTCACAGTTCAGTTCACTCACGGCGTAGGCTCACAGTTCTGGACTCAACTCGCACTCACTGTCTTCCAGGGTGACTGAGTCACGTTCGGCCTCCAGGGCTTTATACTCCTGGCCCCCTGGAAGGTGATGGACGGGCAAGAAGACCAATCAGCCGATCTCACAATTTTTAAAACATTCATTCATAACTTTTTTATTATTTCACCGATCGGAAAAAAACTTGGGCCGGTTGGAGGAGAGGACAGTGAGTAAGATGGCGAAAAAAATCATAGCGATAAAAGGTAGTGTTCTTTCTAAAATGTATTTACAACATAGACAGGAAGTGGTCAAGATGAGCCTTTCAGTAATAAAATATATAATATGTGTACAATAATAATAACGATATAATGTACATATATAATTATGTACATTATATGCTGGGATAAGTCTAAAATCAATGCCCTTTAGATTGTTTGAATCACTATCTGAATGTGTGTGTGTGTGTGTGTCTGTGTGTGTCTGTGTGTGTGGTTGTGTGTGTGTCTGCGTCTGTGCCTGTGTGTATGTCTGTGTGTGTCTGTGTGTCTGTGTATGTGTGTGTGTGTGTGTGTATGTGTGTGTGTTAGTGTGTGTGTATGCGTGTGTGTGTGTGTGTATGTGTGTGTATTAGTGTGTGTGTATGCGTGCGCACGTGTGTGTATGTGTGTACGTGTGTGTATGTGTGTATGTCTGTTCATAATCGATAGGAATTGTATTAGGCCATCCGGCCCATCAATTCAATCATAGCTGATCTATCTCTCCCTCCTAACCCCATTCTCCTGCCTTCTCCCCATAACCCCTGACTCGCGTACTAATCAAAATCTATCAACCTCTGTCCTCTCCACAATTGGCCTCCACATCCGTCTCCGGCAATGAATTCCACAGATTTGTTTATTATGTGTATCTGTGTGTATACAAGAATTTGCAAAACCCTCTTTGATGCCACTATCATATTTTCTGCAAATTTGGAATATGAATGCCTGCCCAAGTCTGGAGTTTCAGAAGAAATAGGATATTAAATACTCACAAGCAGCCTAAAATTGGTTCTCATCAAATTAAAACATCTGATTTGTATAGCCATGAAGAACCCGCTCTTCACACAGGATCCACTCTGCTCTGCAGTGCCCACGGGTCAATTTTAGGCCTCTGCCTCTTGAACCTTGAACACGGGCTCAACTTTGACATCGATGCACAAGGAACTGCAAATGCTGGGATCGTGAACAGAACACAAAATGCTGGAGCAACTCAGCGGGTCAGGCAGCATAGAAACATAGAAATAGAAAATAGGTGCAGGAGGAGGCCATTTGGCCCTTCGAGGCAGCACCGCCATTCATTGTGATTATGGCTGATCGTCCCTTAACAATAACCCGTGCCTGCCTTCTCCCCATATCCCTTGATTCCACTAGCTCCTAGAGCTCTATCTAACTCTCTCTTAAATCCATCCAGTGATTTGGCCTCCACTGCCCTCTGTGGCAGGGAATTCCACAAATTCACAACTCTCTGGGTGAAAACGTTTTTTCTCACCTCTTAAATGACCTCTCCTTTATTCTAAGACTGTGGCGCCTGGTTCTGGACTCGCCCAACATTGGGAACATTCTGTGGAAGAAATCTGTGGAGGAAATGGACAGACTGATGCAGCAGGGTGAGAAAGAGATGTGGGGGTGGGACCCAGGCCTGGTACCAGACTGATAGGTGGATACAAGTGAGGGGGTTGTGATTGTCAGATGGGGGGAGTAAATGACTAGAGGTTTAGTTTAGAGATACAGCACAGAAACAGGCCCTCGGCCCTCCGAGTCCGCACCGACCCGCACACTAACACTATCCTACACACTCTAGGGACAATTTACACTTAGACCAAGCCGATTCACCGCCATACCCGTACGACTTTGGAGTGTGGGAGGAAACCGAAAATCTCGGAGAAAATCCACGCAATTCACGGGGAGAGCGTACAAACAGACAGCACCCGTAGTCGGGATCGAACCCGGGTCTTCGGCGCTGCAAGCGCTGTAAGGCAGCAACTCTACCGCTGCGCCACCGTGCTGCCCCTGGTGAAAAGGGAACAAGAGGTGTCAGATACGGTGAGAAGAGGAGGTGTGAAATGTTAAGGCAGATATTCTCCCCTCTACTACATTCAGACTGAAGAACGGTCCCGCCCTGAAACACAGTCTGACCATTCCCTCCATCGAAGTTGCCTGAACCATCCAATTCCTCCACCACGCCCATTTTAATATTAGTTCTTTGAATATAAAAATTGGCGCACGGGTGCAGCGGTCGAGTCACTGCCTCACAGCGCCAGAGACCCGGGCTCGATCCTGACTACAGGTGCTGTCTGTACGGAGTTTGTACGTTCTCCCCGTGACCACGTGGGTTTCCTCTGGGTGCTCCGGTTTCCTCCCACACTCAAACGACATACAGGTTTGTAAGGTAATTGGTTTCGCTAAAATTGAAGGGCAGGAGAGTGCTAGTATATGGGGTGAGTGGACGGTGGGCCGAAGGGCCTGTTTCCACGCTGTATTTCTAAAGTAGAGTAAAAACATGTAAAAACTGGAGCAGTAGGCATTTAACATGATAAATTATTATTAAATTCTAATAGACATGTCTTACTACTAAACCCTCTGCATAACACACATCCCTGAGAACGGAGATATAAAGGTATACATTGGAGACACAAGAGACTAGTTATAGGTTGATTGGGTTCTGTAAAATTGCTCCTAGTCACAGAGTCACATACCATAGAAACAGGCTCTTCCACACAATGTGCCACACCGACCAACATGTCCCATCTACACTAGTCCCACCAGCCTGCATTTGGCCCATGAAAGTAAGCATGCAGGTACAGCAGGCAGTGAAGAAAGCGAATGGCATGTTGGCCTTTATAACAAGAGGAGTTGCGTATAGGACCAAAGCGGTCCTTCTGCAGTTATACAGGGCCCTAGTGAGACCACACCTGGAGTATTGTGTGCAGTTTTGGTCTCCACATTTGAGGAAGGACATCCTTGCTATTGAGGGAGTGCAGCGTAGGTTCACCAGGTTAATTCCCCGGATGGCGGGACTGTCATATGTTGAAAGAATGGAGCGGCTGGGCTTGTATACTCTGGAGTTTAGAAGGATGAGAGGGGATCCTTTTGAAACATATAAGATTATTAAGGGTTTGGACACGCTAGAGGCAGGAAACATGTTTCCGATGTTGGGGGCGTCCAGAACCAGGGGCCACAGTTTAAGAATAAGGGGTAAGCCATTTAGAATGGAGACGAGGAAACACTTTTTCTCACAGAGAGTTGTGAGTCTGTGGAATTCTCTGCCCCAGAGGGCGGTGGAGGCTGTTCTCTGGATACATTCAAGAGAGAGCTAGATAGGGCTCTTAAAGATAGCGGAGTCATGGGATATGTGGAGAAGGCAGGAACGGGGTACTGATTGTGGATGATCAGCCATGATCACATTGAATGGTGGTGCTGGCTCGAAGGGCCGAATGGCCTACTCCTGCACCTATTGTCTATTGCCTATTGTCTGTTGTCTGTTGTCTATTGTCTATCCCTCTAAACCTGTCCTATCCATGTACCTGTCTGAATGTTTCTTAAACATTGTGATTGTGCCTGCCTCAGCGACCTCCTCCGGCTGCTCGTTCCATGCACCCGCCTCTCTTTGTGTAAAGAAAAGTTGCCACGCAGGTTCCCATTAAATCTGTCGGGTGTGGATGAGAAAGCGGGTCGACAGAGAACTAGAGTGAGTAGGTGATTGGTGATCGGCGAGGACTCAGGTGGGCCTGTTTCCACCAGATACAGGTGAAGAAAAGGGAATTTTTTTTATTTAAAAAAAAAATGTTAACATCAGCATGCTGAAGGAATTTAATGGATCAGGCGGCATGATCAGGTGACGTTTCAGGTCGGGACCTTTCAACAGTCTGATTGTAGTAGGAGCAGATATTCCTCTTAGGGTGGCCCAGCGGTAGAGTTGCTGCCTCACAGCGCCGGAGACCCTGGTTCAATCCCCACTACGGGCGCTGTCTGTACGGACTTTGTACGTTCTCCCCGTGACCTGCGTCGGTTTTCTCAGAGATCTTCAGTTTCCTCACACACTCCGAAGACGTACAGGTCTGTGTGTTAATCGACTTGGGATAAGTGTGAAATTGTCCCTAGTGGGTGTAGGGCAGTGTTAGGGTGCGGGGATCGCAGGTCGGTCCTGTTTCCGTGCTGTATCTCTAAACTAAACAGAAGAAACTCTGGTCGGAGTAGAGAGTTGAGAGTTCTTAAGTCTGAAGAAGGGTCTCGACCCAAAACGTCACCCATTCCTTCTCTCCAGAGATGCTGCCTGACCCGCTGAGTTAGGCAATAGATAATAGACAATAGACAATAGGTGCAGGAGTAGGCCATTCGGCCCTTCGAGTCAGCACCGTCATTCTCTGTGATCATGGCTGATCGTCCCCAATCAGTACCCCGTTCCTGCCTTCTCCCCATATCCCCTGACTCCGCTATCTTTAAGAGCCCTATCTAGCTCTCTCTTGGAAGCATCCAGAGAACCGGCCTCCGCCGCCCTCTGAGGCAGAGAATTCCACAGACTCACAACTCTCTGTGAGAAAAAGCGTTTCCTCGTCTCCGTCCTCCAGCATTTTGTGTCTACCTCTAGAAACGCTCTCCAGCTTTACATTTCACTCCTCCTCTGCTGAGCTCGTAGCTGCGCGGTTCACCACACGCCACTTTAAGCGAAGCTAGATAGAAAAAAACACATAGCTAAATAGGCCCTCCACTTATACAACAAATAAGGGGTAAAGTTGGAGCTGTGGGTTGTGAATACAAGGGGTGAGTTACAGTATAATCAGCGCTGGCTAATTCAAAGGCTGCACCACATGCTGGCACCTACCCTTGCTCATTACAGATGCTAATTACATAAATTATACTTTCTGGACCCAGCTCTTTCAGAGTAAAATAACTATGCTGGAGGACTTCTTTTCCAATCAGTAGAATGCTTGAACAATGTCCTGTGGCAACCCCAGTGTGGGCGGGAAATGCCACTGTTCTTTTATAACCAGCTTCCTCATTTACATTCCTATCAAAATAGAGGGTTGTTCAGCAAGAGTCAGAGGAACATGGAATTCATTTCATAAATGATCACGAGCTTGGCGGTGTGTTTTGGAGCTAATGAAGCCATTGTTTTCAAGGCCAAGCTAAAGCATTCATCCCCACGCATTGTTCATTCATTGTAATATACTTCGGTGTTAGAGGCACTGTTGGTGTTTAGATCTGCGCATGTGCCGAAGGTTCTGCACGCCCACACACCACCCCTGCACAGCGACTTGAGTGGAGGAGAAGACAGGCACAGGAAAGCTGGAGTAACTCAGCGGGTCGGTCAGCTTCCCTGGAGAAAAGGAATAAATAGGTGCCGTTTTGGGTCGAGACCCTTCGTCAGACTGAGAGTCGAGAGGGGAGAGGGGACGGAGAGGCACAGACGGCGATGCGGAGAGATACAGAACAAACGAACGAAAGATGTGCGACAAAGGATCGATGATAAAGGAAACAGGCCATTGTTGGGGATGATCAGCCATGTTCACATTGAATGGCGGTGTGGCTCGAAGGGCCGAATGGCCTACTCCTATTGTCTATTGTCTATTGTTAGCTGTGGGCTAGGTGAAAATGAGTTATAGGCAATGAGACTCAACAAGGTGACTTTGAAGCTGGTACGGCTTGGGTGGGGGAGGGATGGAGAGAGGATGCAGGGGGTACTTGAAGTTAGAGAAATTAATATTCATTGAGTTGAGTTGAGTGCAGTTTAGTTTAGTTTAGTTTAGTTACTATTAAAGCACAAGGTATTTGTGCTGTAACAGCAGGATAAGTCCTCAATCGAGACAGCCAAGCCCAAAGTCAAAGAGGGACAAAAATAACCTACCTATACACGTTAACAAACACTCACGCTAAATTATTAACCAAGAAACCCAATCCCTATGCCACATAAGAATCTAAATATCTTTACACACTTAAACTATGGGACAACACAGACTAAGTGTGTGCATGCCAGTACGTCCTAGGGGTTATCAAGTGGGCACCTCCCTTCACTGGTGTTTCATTGAGTTAGGTCCACGACACCTCGCCTAGGCTTCACTTCACTTCAAATCCCTAGGAGTCAATATGACCAACAACTTCTCCTGGACCACCCATCTTGAGGCAACGACCAAGAATGCACACCGATGCCTCTACTTCCTTAGAAGGCTTAGTAGGTTCGGCATGTCCCCTACAACTCTCCCCAACTTCTACAGATGCACCACAGAAAGCATTTTATCGGGATGCATCACAGATTGGTTTGGGAGCAGCTCCATCCAAGACCCGCAAGAAATTGCAGCGAATTGTGGACGCAGCCCAGACCGTCACACAAACCAACCCCCCTTCCATTGACTCCATCTACACCTCACGCTGCCTCGGCAAGGCCAGCAGCATCATCAAGGACCAGTCTCACCCCGGTCACTCCCTCTTCTCCCCTCTCCCATCGGGCAAAAGGTACAGAAGTGTGAAAACGCACACCTCCAGATTCAAGGACAGTTTCTTCCCAGCTGTTATCAGGCAACTGAACCATCCTACCACAACCAGAGAGCAGTGCTGTACTACTATCTACCTCATTGGTGACCCTCGGACTATCCTTGACCGAACGTTGCTGGCTTTACCTTGCACTAAACGTTATTCCCTTATCATGTATCTGTACACTGTGAATGGTTTGCTGGTAATCATGTGTTGTCTTCCCACTGACCGGTTAGCGCGCGACAAAAGCTTTTCACTGTACCTCGGTACACGTGACAATAAACTACACTGAACTGAACTCACAAATACATTGTGTATGTGCATATGTATATGTACACAGACACACACACATATAGATACAAAAAGCTGGAGTAACTCAGTGAGAGAGGAAGCATCTTTGGAGAGAAGGAATGGGTGGCGTTTCGGGTCGAGACCCTTCTTCCGACTGTCTGAAATGGGTCACGACCCGAAACGTCGCCTTTCTTCTCTCCAGAGCTGTTGCCTGTCCCACTGAGTTACTCCAGCATTTTGTGTCTATCTCCGGTTTAAACCAGCATCTGTAGTTCCTTCCTGCACAAGTCCCGTTGAGGCAGGGACGATTGCAACATTTAAGAAACGTTTCGACAAGTGCATGGATAGGATAGGTTCGGAGGGATATGGGCTAAATGCAGGCAGGAAGGACCAGTGCAAATGGGGCATGTTGGCCGGTGTGGGCAAGTTTTTTATGTGTGTGTGTGATTTTATAAAAGTGAACTCCCTTTCTGCTTTCCGCAGAGACCGCTCCCTCCGTAACTCCCTGGTCAATTCGTCCTTCCCACCCAAACCACCCACTCCCCGGGTACTTTCCCTTGCAAACGCAGGTAAATGCTACACTTGTCGCTTTACCTCCCCCTCGACTCCATCCAAGGACCCAAGCAGTCTTTCCAGGTGAGCCCTATCTAGCTCTCTCTTGAAAGCATCCAGAGAACCTGCCTCCACCGCCCTCTGAGGCAGAGAATTCCACAGACTCACCACTCGCTGTGAGAAAAAGTGTTTTCTCATCTCCATTCTAAATAGCTTACTCCTTATTCTGTGCAGGAGTAGGCCATTCGGCCCTTCAAGCCAGCACCGCCATTCAATGTGATCATGGCTGATCACCCCCAATCAGTACCCCGTTCCTGCCTTCTCCCCATATCCCCTGACTCCGCTATCATTAAGAACCCTATCTAGCTCTCTCTTGAAAGTGTCCAGAGAACCTGCCTCCACCGCCCTCTGAGGCAGAGAATTCCACAGCCTCACACGCTCTGTGTGAAAAAGTGTTTCCTCATCTCCGTTCTAAATGGCTTACCCCTTATTCTTAAACTGTGGCCCCTGGTTCTGGACTCCCCTAACATCGGGAACATGTTTCCTGCCTCTAGTGTGTCCAAGCCCTTAACAATCTTATATGTTCCAATGAGGTCCCCTTTCATCCTTTTAAACTCCAGAGTGTACAAGCCCAGCCTTTCCATTCTCTCAGCATATGACAGTCCCGCCATCCCGGGAATTAACCTTGTAAACCTACGCTGCACTCGTTCAATAGCAAGGATGTCCTTCCTCAAATTAGGGGACCAAAACTGCACACAATATTCCAGGTGTGGTCTCACTAGGGCTCTGTACAACTGCAGAAGGACCTCTTTGCTCCTATATTCGATTCCTCTTGTTATAAAGGCCAACATGCCATTCGCTTTCTTCACTGCCTGCTGTACCTGCATGCTTACTTTTATAGACTGATGAACAAGGACCCCCAGATCCCGTTGTACTTCCCCTTTTTCCAACTTGACGCCATTTAGATAGTAATCTGCCTTCCTGTTTTTGCTATCAAAGGTGATAATCTCACATTTATCCGCATTAAACTTCATCTGCCATGCATCTGCCCACTCACCCAACCTGTCCAAGTCACCCTGCATTTTCATAGCATCCTCCTCACAGTTCACACTGCCACCCAGCTTTGTGTCATCTGCAAATTATAAATTGTCCAAAACAGAATGTTACGAAAATGTACAAACCTGAGCACCTTCATAAGATCATATGTGATAGGATCTCCTAATTTGAGGAAGGACATCCTTGTGATTGAGGCAGTGCAGCGTAGGTTCACGTTTGATCCCTGGGATGGCGGGACTGTCATATAAGGAAAGATTGAAAAGACTAGGCTTGTATTCGCTGAAGTTTCAAAGGATGAGGTGGGATCTTATAGAAACATATAAAATTATAAAAGGACTGGACAAGCTAGATGCAGGTAAAATGTTCCCAATGTTGGGCGAGTCCAGAACCAGGGGCCACAGTCTTGGAATAATGGGGAGGCCATTTAAGACTGAGGGGAGAACAAACGTTTTCACCCAGAGAGTTGTGAATTTGTGGAATTCCCTGCCACAGAGGACAGTGGAGGCCAAATCACTGGATGGATTTAAGAGAGAGTTAGATAGAGCTCTAGGGGCTAGTGGAATCAAGGGATATGTGGAGAGGGCAGGCACGGGTTATTGATAGGGGACGATCAGCCATGATCATAATGAATGGCGGTGCTGGCTCGAAGGGCCGAATGGCCTCCTCCAGCACCTATTTTCTAGGTTTATAACAGAATTAGACCATTCGGCCCATCAGGTCTACGCGGCCATTCAATCATGGCTGATCTATCTCTCCCTCTTAACCCCATTCTCCTGCCTTCTCCCCGTTACCCCAACACCCCCATTAATCAAACACTTGCGTTTTCACACTTCTGTACCTCTTGCCTGATGGGAGAGGGGAGAAGAGGGAGTGGCCGGGGTGAGACTGGTCCTTGATGATGCTGCTGGCCTTGCCGAGGCAGCGTGAGGTGTAGATGGAGTCAACGGAAGGGAGGTTGGTTTGCGTGATGGTCTGGGCTGTGCCCACAATTGGATAGAGCTGTTCCCAAACCAAGCTGTGATTTTACTCAAGATTCCACCACCTGCAGTTCCTTCTGCCATCTTTATGCTTCCTCTCGGATTCAGGGTGAATTGTTGTGGCCGGCCCAGTCCAGAGCTGTGATTTCCATCGGTTTGGAACGAACTTTGCCGTAAATATTATCATGAACGTTGGCTGCAGTTCATAAGTTCATAAGTTCTTAGAGCAGAATTAGGCCATTCGGCCCATCAAGTCTACTCGGCCATTCAATCAAGGCTGATCTATCTCTCCTTCTCAAGCCCATTCTCCTGCCTTCTCCCCATAACCTCTGACACCCGTACCAATCAAAAATTAGTATGGGTGTCAATCTCCGCCTTGTGATAACAATTATGGGAAAGAAGAACGATGTTGAGAGCCTTTAGTTCCTGGTTCAGTTCCCTGGTCCCTTTTAGACGTCGGAAAGCAGCTGTCCTTGAACCTGGAGGTCACGGTTTTCACGCTCCTGTACCTTCTTCCCGATGGTAGCAGCGAGATGAGAGCGTGGCCAGGGTGGTGTGGGTCTCTGGTGATGCTGGCTGCCTTTTTGAGGCAGCGCCTCCTGTAGATCCCTTCGATGGTGGGGACGTGAGTACCCGTGACGGAGCGGCCGGCGTCCAACATTCGCTGAAGCAGGCCATTGATGCAACAAATCTAAAATCATTCGTGCAAACGTTTTGTTTAAAAAACGCAGAGAACTGAACATTCACGAGAATAGTTTTAATTTTAGTTTTAGTTTTAGAGATGCAGCGTGGAAACAGGCCCTTTGGCCCATCGAGCCAACGCTGACCAACGGTCCCCGCACACTGACACACGCTAGTGACAATTTACAATGACACCAAAGCCAACTAACCTACAAACCCGTGCGTCTTTGGAGTGCGGGAGGAAACCGAAGATCTCGGGTAAAGCCCACGTGGTCACGGGGAGAACGTGCAAACTCCGTACAGGCAGCACCCGTAGTCGGGATCACGCCCGGGTCACTGGTGCCGTGAGGCAGCAACTCTACCGCTGTGCCTCCGTGCCGCCCTCTATGTAATTTTTAAGAAATGACAGAATGAGGCAATTAACAATATGCAGATGATGAATTGCGAACCTAATATCTAGTTATCTAAGCAATCAAAAGAAGAAATTACTCAGCCAGCCCATGTGCAATTAATTTAGGACGAAGTGAATAATGTGTAATTTTCTGATTAAAATTCATTTAGTGAAATGAACACTTTCTAATAAAAAAGTTACTGAAATAATTAATTTGAATATAAATAGAACCTTGCAATCCATCTGAAATGGATCGGCTAACATGTAAAGGAGCAGCCGTCTGCATAGTTTGCGAGAGGAGGTCCAATAAGTGTGTATCGGAGTTAAGGGCCTGTCCCACTTGGGCGACATTTTCAGCGACAGCCTGAAAAGTGGTCGGGGCGTGATGCGGCGTGACGCGGGTATATAAAGCGCCGACTTATCCATGAAAAACGTTATTGTCGTTAGATTTATTGTAGGAAAGTTCATTTCCAATGTGATTATTATACTTCAGTGTAACCTTCTTGTGTTGTGAAAGCGGGTGACGCAGAGAGTCGTAGTGTGACGTGTCGGTGACGCGCAGTGGCGTACAACTTGACGGTTTTTAGGGCGTCAGTCGCTGACGTTCGCAGTCGCCGAAAAAAGCACAAAGTGGGACAGGCCCTTTAGACACAAAAAGCTGGAGTAACTCAGCGGGTCAGGCAGCATTTCTGGAGAAAAGGTTATTCCTTCTGAAGGAGGGTCCCAACTTGGAACGTCACCGATCAGTCAGAAGAAGGGCCTCGAGCCGAAAGTCACCCTTTCCTTCTCTCCAGAGATGGATGCTGCCTGTCCCGCTGCGTTACTCCAGCTTTGCGTGTGGGCGGAAATCCTGGGGGGGACAGGGGGGGCATGCCCCCCCACACTTTGAGAGGTGGGGGACAATCTCCCCCATGTTATGTAATCCAGACTTTATCAGACTCTTTCTAAGGGCAGAATCGGTCCGTTCGCAGGGTGTTTCAGCGCCCGGCGCGACTTAAAATCAAACTGGCGCATCGAGGCGATCGAGGCTCCCGATGTTGAAGCCCCCGCCGGCCGATGATAGGCCGCGCCAACGGGCCGATTCAAGTCCCACGATTCAGGACGGACGAAGCTGCTGTTGCTGGAGTTCGGAGTCGGTCACCAACCAGGTCAGCTCCCGATGTTACCGTCCACGGGGCCCACGGCCGAAGCCTCGCGTGTGTGTGCGCATGCGTGCGCGCGGCCGCCAAGATATTGTGTCCCCCCCATGTTTTGACAGCGATTTCCATGCTTGGCTTGGCGTGTCTATATTCGGTTTCAAAAACCAGCATCTGCAGCTTCTTTGTGCACAGGCGTACCTGAGTTGTTTATTACGACCTAATATCCCTCAATCCATGCCTCTGGTCATTCCTCGATCAAGCTTCAGTGTATTCAGTGGTTGACACCTTCAGGAGTGGAGCTCAGAATACACGATCACCATCGCCCTTTAACACACCTTCGGCAGTAGGGGCAAGCTGATTTTGCTGCTCCATTGAGTTCTGAGGCTAGAGACTGAGGCTGTAAACAAGAGCAGGCCTCAGGCGATGTAATGAGGTGGTGCGTGTGGCCCAGAATATGACCTGACCACAAAGACCCAACCGGGGAACTTTGGCAGATGGCACAGTCTTGCCAACAGCACTGCCATCTGTCCAAACTATCAGACGACCAAGGTTCTCATTTGCCCCGGCTGCCTGCGACATGTTAACATTTCAGAAAATAAAGATTTAAAATCAACGAAAACGTTGAAAAAGGACATTAGTAACTCAAGTCATTCGAAGCACATACGCAAAAAGTATATATTTGTTTTAAAGACACAAAGTGCTGGAGTAACTCAACGGGTCAGGCAGCATCTCTGGAGAACATCCCTTGATTAGTACGGGTGTCAAGGGTTGTGGGGAGAAGGCAGGAGAATGGGGTTGCGAGGGAAAGATAGATCAGCCATGATTGAATGGCAGCGTAGACTTGATGGGCTGAATGGCCTAACTTCTGCTCCTATCACTTATGAACCTGTGAACATGGATAGGTGACGTTTCCGAAGAAGGGTTCTGACCCAAAACGTCACCTATCCCTGTTCTCCACAGATGCTGCCTGACCCGCTGAGTTACTCCAGCACTCTGTGAAACATCACCTATCCATGTTCCCCACAGATGCTGCCTGACCCGCTGAGTTACTCCAGCACTCTGTGAAACGTCACCTATCCCTGTTCTCCACAGATGCTGCCTGACCCGCTGAGTTACTCCATTGATCATTATTAATTTTGCATTTATATCCTATAATATAATGGAAGCACTGGCTCATCGCAGTGTCATTCAGCAACCTAACAAGCATATGTTCTGCCACTGGTTTTCTATAAAGACAAACGACAAAGGACAAAGGACAAAGGACATTTATTATCACACACACCAATTGGTGGAGTGAAATTTGACTAGCCATTGCAGCACACGAATAAAGATAATACACAACATTAAAGAATTTAACAATAAACATAAAAACATCCCCCCACGATGGTTCCCACTGTGGGGAAAGGCAGTAAGGTCCAGTCCCATCCCCAGTTCACCCATAGTCGGGCCTATTGAGGCCTCCGCAGGCTCCGGCAGCCCGATGCTTCAGGCCCTCTCGCCGGATGATGAAGCTCTGGCGTCGGGTGAACACTCTCAGCGGCCCGGAGTGTCTGGAGCGGCCGCTTCCTCCCCGGAGTTCGCAGCTCCCGAAGTCCACGGGACACTGGCGATCTCGTCGTGAGATCCCAGGCTCCGCGGTGTTTAAAGCTCAGCGCCGCGCCGTCGAGTATGGCTGCCCTGCCAGCAGCTGTTAGTCTTTTCACTTTATTTTTTATTTTTAGTTAGTTAAAAGTGTTCGTGTTGGTGGTCTCTTTGTCTTTTTATGTGGGGGGTGGGGGGTGGGGGGGAGGGGGAAACTATTTTTCTCAGTACCTGCCTGGTCGGAGATATGGCTTTTCTCCGGGCTGTATCTTCGCCCCTTCCTCGCGGCCTACCGACAGTCTGGAGCGGCGTTTGCTGCCGGGACCGGCCGGGACTTCAGCTCCACCGGCGGCACACAGCGCTGGGGGCGCCATCGTGGAGCGGGCGATGCCTTGCCCGGGTCGCCGTGCGGTGGGCTCCGGAGGGCTGGGACCTCCGACTCCAACACCGTGGAGCTGCGGTCTGTGGAGCTGCCAGCGGATGACAGAGGATCGACCACATGTTGTTCATGGTGCGTCAGGAGTTACTGGGAAGAGATCCCACAAAATTCAGAACTAATGCAGAATCAATCTTCCGAGATCCATTCAGAGACACAGATGTAAAATGTCCTCATATTTCGCTTGGGCAGCTTACAACCCAGCGGTATGAATATTAATGTAGAATTTGTTTAATCGTTACTCTGTTACACATCTTTCATTCATTGTTCTAAATATCTCTCTACATCAACGTCCATATCTCTTGTTTCCCTTTCCCCAGGCTCAGTTTGCCGCCCTAGTAGTCTGCTAACAGAGAGGAAACTGTTCCTGAATCTGGTGGCGTGTGCTTTTAGATTTATTGCATCTTCTGCCCGACAGGAGAGGGGAGAAGAGAAGATGGCTGGGGCAAAACTGGTCCTTGATTATGTTGCCTGATGTGCTGAGGCAGCCTGCAGTGTGGATGGAGTCGATGGTGGGGAGTGCGGTCTGTGTGATGGGCTGGGCTACATCCAAAACTCTCTTCAATTTCTTGCTGTCTTGGGCAGAGCTGTTCCCAAACCAAGGTTTTGAGGCATCCTGATAGCATGGTTTCTGTGGTGCATCTGTAGAAGTTGGCTAGAGTTATTGGAGGCGTGCCAAACTTCCATAGACGCCTGGGGAAGCTGAGGCAATGGTGTGCTTTCTTAACTCCGGTGGCAATATTGTTGACCCAGGCCAAATTGTTAGTAATCTCTAGTCAGAGGGTGGTGAATCAGTGGAATTATTTGCCGCAGACAGCTGTGGAGGCCTAGTCAATGGATATTTTTAAGGCTGAGACAGATAGAATCCTGATTAGTACGGGTGTCAGGGATTGAATGACGGAGTAGACTTGATGGGCCGAATGGCCAAAATTGCTCCTTTCACTTATGACCTTATGACATTTTCTCCAAGGAACTTGGAGCTCTCAACCATTTCCGCTTCTGCGCCATTGATGCTGATTGGGACATGTACTCCACCACGCTTCATGAAGTGGAGTACTAGCTGCTTCACTTTGTTAACGTTGAGGGAGAGGTTGGTGTCCGGATTCCATGTTACTAACGGACGAGAGCTTCACGGAGCCCCCTATCTCATTCCTGTACTCCATCTCATCATAGATCAGAAGGTCATAAGTGATAGGGGCAGAATCAGGCCATTCGGCCCATCAGGTCTACTCCGCCATTCAATCATGGCTGATGTATCTCTCCCTCCTAACCCCATTCTCCTGCCTTCTTCCCATAACCCCTGACACCATACAATATGATGCGATAGAACTTTATTTATCTAAGGAGGGAAATTGATCTGCCGACAGTCATAAAAACACAAAATACATGAAACATGAAATTAAAGTGATCGGGATGTGCAAAGATTGTGGGGGGGTGGGGAGGGGAGTCAGTCTCAATCTACCCCCAACAGAAGAGGGAGGGGTTCAGTCTGAAGAAGGGTCTCGACCCGAAACGTCGCCTATTCCTTTGCTCCATAGATGCTGCCTCACCCGCTGAGTTTCTCCAGCATTTTGGTCTATCTTCGATTTTTCCAGCATCTGCAGTTCTTTCTTAAACTGTGAAAAGTCCAAGATTGGGGATGTGCAAAGATTGGGGAGGGGGTGGAGCAGAAGGGGGGGGGGGGGGGGGGGGGAGTCAGTCTCAGTCTACCCCACGACAGAAGGGGGAGGAGTTGTACGGTTTGATAGCCACAGGGAAGAAGGATCTCCTGTGGCGTTCTGTGCTGCATCTTGGTGGAACCAGTCTGTTGGTGAAGGTGCTCCTCAGGTTGGCCAGTGTGTCATGGAGGGGGTGAGCTGTATTGTCCAGGACGTTCCACAGTTTGAGGAGCATCCTCCCCTCCAAGACCAACCTCCAGGACGGAGGTTGTATTGTCCAGGACGTTCCACAGTTTGAGGAGCATCCTCCCCTCCAAGACCAACCTCCCATGAATCCAACTCCAACTCCGCCCCCAGGACGGTGCCAGCCTTCCCGGTGAGCTTGTTGATCCGACACCCGCACTAATCAAGGATCTATGTATCTCTGCCTCGAAATACATCCTTTGACTTGGTACAGTTTTGGTCTCCTAATTTGAGGAAGGGCATCCTTGTGATTCAGGCAGTGCAGTGTAGGTTCACGAGATTGATCCTTGGGATGGCGGAAAATTGTCATATGAGGAAAGATTGAAAAGACTAGGCTTGTATTCACTGGAGTTTAAAAGGATGAGGGGGGATCTTATAGAAACATATAAAATTATAAAAGGACTGGACAAGCTAGATGCAGGAAAAATGTTCCCAATCCAGAACCAGGGGCCACAGTCTTAGAATAAAGGGGAAGTCATTTAAGACTGAGGTGAGAAAAAACTTTCACCCAGAGAGTTGTGAATTTGTGGAATTCCCTGCCACAGAGGGCAGTGGAGGACAAGTCACTGGATGGCTTTAAGAGAGAGTTAGATGGAGCTCTAGGGGCCAGTAGAGTCAAGGGATATGGGGAGAAGGCAGGCACGGGTTATTGATAGGGGACGATCAGCCATGATCACAATGAATGGCGGTGCTGGCTCGAAGGGCCAAATGGCCTCCTCCTGCATCTATTTTCTATGTTTCTATGTTTCTATGATTTGACCTCTGTGGCAAAGAGTCCCACAGATTCACCACCCTCTGACCCTCTCACACCTTCCGACATCGTTGGAGACCCGGCCCACCTCAGCGATGTCATCTGCAAACTTGAAATGGGAGCTCGAGCTGAATTTTGCCAAATAGTCGTGGGTCATTCCAAACACCCTTGCAATAAAACACCATCTGTTCTTGAGTGTAAAACAACAGAAATGTGAGCTTACTCCGCTAACAAAAGAATCATTGCCTTTTTCTCTTCCTTAGAAATTTGGGAATATACTTTGGAGTGTTGTATTTTACTTCAATCCCCTACAGATTCTTTTTATGGAATGGCTAGGGGGGGTTGTACAATACGACTGGTATGTTGCTTACTATTTATTCAGTATCAATTCAGTTTGGGTTATTGTCACGAGGTACAGTGGGGACACAGTGAAAAGCTTTTTTTGTTGCGTGCTAACCAGTCAGCAGAAAGACAACACATGATTACAATCGATCCATTTACAGTGTATTGGTAAACGATGAGGGATGTTCAAATATATCTTCAAAATATCACCTTACCAGATTGATTCCTGGGATGGCACGACTTCCATATGAAGAAAGACTGGATAGACTTGGCTTGTACTCGCTGGAATTTAGAAGATTGAGGGGTGATCTCATAGAGACTTACAAAATTCTTAAGGGGTTGGACAGGCTAGATGCAGGAAGATTGTTCCCGATGTTGGGGAAGTCCAGGACAAGGGGTCACAGTTTAAGGATAAGGGGGAAGTCTTTTAGGACCGAGATGAGGAAATCATTTTTCACACAGAGAGTGGTGAATCTGTGGAATTCTCTGCCACAGAAGGTAGTTGAGGCCAGTTCGTTGGCCATATTTAAGAGGGAGTTGGATGTGGCCCTTGTGGCTGAAGGGATCAGGGGGTATGGAGAGAAGGCAGGTACAGGATACTGAGTTGGATGATCAGCCATGATCATATTGAATGGCGGTGCAGGCTCGAAGGGCCGAATGGCCTGCTCCTGCACCTATTTTCTATGTTTCTATGTTTCTATCATCATCATCGGCGGTCCCTGGAAACGAGTTTGCAATTGGATCCTCGACTTCCTCATCCACAGACCACAGTCTGTTCGTATTGGTGGAAATGTGTCAGACTCAATAACAATCAGCACGGGAGCACCTCAAGGCTGTTTGCTCAGCCCCCTGCTGTACTCACTCTATACTCATGACTGCGTAGCCGGTCACAGTGCGAACTCCATCAACAAGTTCGCTGACGACACCACTGTTGTGGGACGTATCACTGATGGGGATGAGTCAGAGTATAGAAGTGAGATCGAGCGACTGTCCATATGGTGCCAGCACAATAACCTGGCCCTCAACACCAGCAAAACCAAGGAATTGATTGTGGACTTTGGAAGGAGTAGGATGGGGACCCACAGCCCTGTTTATATCAACGGGTCGATGGTTGAAAGGGTCAAGAGCTTCAAATTCCTGGGCGTGCACATCTGTGAAGATTTTTCCTGGTCCGAGAACACAGATGCAATTATTAAGAAAGCTCATCCGCGCCTCTACTTCCTTAGAAGATTACGGAGAGTCGGTCTGTCAAGGAGGACTCTATCTAACTTCTACAGGTACACAGTAGAGAGCTTGCATTGTGGCTTAGTTCGGCAACTTGAGTGCCCTGGAGAGAAAAAGACTACAAAAAGTAATAAACACTGTCCAGTCCATCATCGGCTCTGACCTCCCTTCCATCGAGGGGATCTATCGCAGTCGTTGCCTCAAAAAGGCTGGCAGCATCATCAAGGACCCGCACCATCCTGGCCACACACTCATCTCCCTGCTACCTTCAGGTAGAAGGTACAGGAGCCCGAAGACTGCAACAACCAGGTTCAGGAATAGCTACTTCCCCACAGCCATCAGGCTATTAAACCTAGCTCGGACAAAACTCTGAACATTAATACCCCTTTATCTGTTATTTGCACTTTATCAATTTATGTATTCATGTGTGTATTTACGTATATAATGGTATGTGGACACACTGATCTGTTCTGTAGTCAATGCCTACTATGTTCTGTTGTGCTAAGCAAAGCAAGAATTTCATTGTCCTGTCAGGGACACACGACAAGATACAAGATACAAGATACATTTATTTGTCACGTGTGCCAGTTGACACAGTGAAATGTGACCACCATGCAGCCATACAGTAAAAATAAAGAACACACACAGAGTTGATAGAATTCGACATAAAACATCCCCACACAGCAGGATCAAAGTTTCCCACTGTGAGGGAAGGCACCAAAGTCAGTCTCTTCCCCTGATGTTCCCCACTGTTCACCCGTGGTCGGGGCTTCCCCGAGCCCCCTGCAGTCGCCGCTACGGGCGGCCCGATGTTCAGGCCCGCTCGGCGGGGAGATGCAAGTCTGACGTCGGGGCTGGGGGACATCCTCAGCGGCTGGACCTCGAGACGGCTTTCCTCCTACTAGAGCCCGCGGGTCCCAAAGTCCGCAGGCCGCACCGGGTGGAGACACAACGCCGGAGGCCCTCGGCAAAGGGCCCCAGGACTCCATGGAGTTCAGCGCCGCCCGCGTTGGGAGCTCTCTAAACCAGAGCTCCACGATGTTGGAGCAGCGGCCCAACGCTCCGGAGCTCCAACAGCGACCCAGCTAGGTATCGCCCGCTCCGCGGTGACTCCAGCGCCGCCGCTGTTGCAGCTCTGGTCCGGTTCCCGGTCCCCGGCAGGAAAGGCCGCTCCGATCCAGGAGGTAGGCCGCGAGGTGGGGGGCGAGGACGCGACTCGGAGAAATAGTGGCGTCCCCGCCGGGAAGCGACTGGGAGTTAGTTTCCCCCTTACCCTGCCCCCCTCCCCCACATATAAAAGTTAAAGACCCCCAAAAACAAAAATTTTAAAAAGATGGAAAAACAAACGGGCTGCAGGTAGAGGCTGCTGTCAGTGCAGCGCCCCCAGTGACCACTGAACTCTTTGACTCTTTGACTGTCCTCTCCTCTCCATAGGGTGGTCTACTGGTGGGTCTGCAGATGCCTGTAAAGGCCGATCCGCGATCCACACTTCTTGGTGCAACGTGGGCAGTGGAGACTGGCGGTGGTCGGTAGTCGTCGAGCTCCCTTCTCTCTCTCCTGTCGCTTTGTCTCTGCGACACGGCGTAGCTCCGTTTCGTGATGTGCAGCTCCTTCCCGCACGGATTTCCTCCAGGAGCGCCTGTCCAGTGCAATGTGCTCCCAGTTGTTCGATGTGACGTGGAATTTCTTCAGACTGTTCTTGATGGTGTCCTCCTTGAAGCATTTCTTTGGCCCGATATATCTTCAAATATATCCAGTGGTGACTCCAAGTAGAAACTGCACATGTGCAGTCAGTATATGCATTCCAATGTCAATTTTCCAAGGCCTCAATATTAAGTAATCCTTTTACTAATGTAGTTGACGCCAAAGCTCAGGGCATTTGGCACGATTTATAAACTTGCAGCTGGAGGGAGGTGGGAGGTTTAGTTGTGTTGGAAGACCAGCATCTTAATGCAAAACTTTAAACCACGGCAGCGCGGCGGGTGGAGTTGCCGCCTCACAGCGCCAGAGACCTGGGTTCGATCCCAACTATGGGTGTCGACTGTACGGAGTTTGTACGTCCCCCCCCCGTGCCCCGCGTGGGTTTCCTCCGAGATCTTCGCTTTCCATCCCACACCCCAAAGATGTCAAGAGTCAAGAGAGTTTTATTGTCGTGTGTCCCAGAGAGGACAATGAAATTCTTGCTGGCTGTAGCACAGCAGAATATGTAAACATAATACAGAACAGAAGATAAAAGTTCAAAGGCAGACAAATATGCTGGGGTAACTCACCCCAAAACCCGAAACGTCACCTATTCCATCGCTCCATAGATGCTGCCTCACCCGCCGAGCTTCTCCAGCATTTTTGTCTACCTTCGATTTTTCCAGCATCTGCAGTTCCTTCTTAAAGATAAAAGTTCAATGTGTCTATAGACCATAGACCATATATACACAATAGATAAACAGATGTACAGGTTTGTAGGTTAATTGGTTGGTATAAATGTAAATATTGTCCCTAGTGGGTGTAGGATAGTGTGCGGAGATAGCTGGTTCAGCGCGGACTCAGTGGGCTGAAGGGCTTGTTTCCGTGCTGCATCTCTAACCTAAACTAAACTTGTGTCAACACCCATATTAGTGATTGTGTCCATTTCCTTTTGTCTAACAGAGATGAAAACGGCGTCGTTTTGCTGGGATGGGCCTTGACTGGTTAAACGATCCAGGCTTCACTGAACCAAGCTTGAAGTTCAACAAACGTTCCAACGTTCAAACAACACACACTCCAGACTTTAACCAAGAGAAGCAATTGGGTAGTCAGACACAAAGGTCAGCGAACTCTTTACGAGCTTTATGCAAGCTGATCATTTGTGATTTTTCTCCGAAGATTATTTCCGTGACACTGGGAGGCATTGAAGAGAAAACCAGAAGTCCAGATCTTCCTTGTGAGCTCCCTCTTCTCACGCACACGAAAAGTGATAAAGAACAGAGAAAAGGCTATTAGGACCACAACTCATCTTGCTGCTAATGGGTCCACTTGGACACACAAGAAACTGCAGATGTTGGAATCTTGATTAAACCACAAAGTGCTGGAGGAACTCAGCGGGCCAGGCAGCATCTGTGGAGAGAATACACAGATGACGTTTCAGGTCGGGACCCTTCTTCTGACTTATTGGAGGCTAACGAGAATGATCCCAGGAATGAGTGGGTTAACATATGGTGAGCGCTTGTCGGCACTGGGCCTGTACTCGCTGGAGTTTGGATGGATGGATGAGGGGGGGGCATCAGGGGGGGGGGATCATTGAAACTTAACGAACAGTGAAAGGGGTTGGATAGAGTGGGTGTGGAGAGGATGTTTCCACTCGTGGGAGAGTCTAGGACCTGAGCACACAGCCTCAGAATTACAGAATGGTCCTTTAGGATGAGGAAGGAGATGAGGAGGAATTTCCTTGGTCAGAGGGTGGTGAATCTGTGGAATTCTCTGCTACAGAAGGTTGTGGAGGCCAAGTTAATAGATATTTTTAAGGCAGAGATAGATAGATTCTTGATTGGTACGGGTGTCAGGGGTTATGGGGAGAAGGCAGGAGAATGGGGTTAGGCGGGAGAGGTAGATCAGCCGTGACTGGATGGTGGAGGAGACTTGATGGGCCGAATGGCCTAATTCTGCTCCTATCACATAACCTTACGAACATGAATATTTTAAGATATATTTTTCAATGTACTCAGGATGAATAACATTTCAATTGAGTCATTCTGCTTTGGGGATAATTGTGTTTTGTTCCACGTGACCATGTTATGTGTGTGTCCAAAGTGCTTCACTGATTATTTTTTACAGTTTAAGCTTTTCCTTTTCCCCTTTATTATTTCCATGGCCATGAGTCTGGCCTTCCGCCGGCGGTGGGAGAGGCTTGGATTATCAGTCGCTCACCAGCCAGCCATTGTGAATACTTCTCATTTCCTCCCCGGCTGTATTTAACCTCAAATAATCATGTTTCCCATTCCTAATCACACTGGAGTCCAAGAACTAACACTGATCTAGTGACCTCAAACATGCTTCATTCTAGCAAAGGACTTTCATTTGTGAAGGTGTGTGTGTGTGTGTGTGTGTGTGTGTGTGTGTGTGTGTGTGTGTGTGTTGTGTGTGTGTGGATTGTGTGTGTGTGTGTGTGGTGTGTGTGTGTGTGTGTGTGTGTGTTGTTGTGTTGTGGGGTGTGTGTGTGTGTGTGGGTGGGTGTGTGTGTTGTGTGTGTTGTGTGTGTGGGGGTGTCTGTGTGTGTGTGTGGGTGGGTGTGTGAGTGTGTGTGTGGGTGGTGTGTGTGTGGTGTGTGTGTGGTGTGTGTGGGTGTGTGTGTGTGTGGGTGTGTGTGTGTGTGGGTGTGTGTGAGTGTAGTGTCTGTGCGGAGTGTGTGTGTCAGTGGTGAAGTGTGTGTGTGTGTGTGTGCGAGTCTGTGTGTGTAAGATTGCCACAAGACTTCCACAATGTACATGTCGGTCCATTCAGGAAGATGAGCAGGATCCTGGGGCAGTGCCTCTGTTATTGAACAGAGCCGGCATGTTCTATATTGGTGCGCAATGCTGGAGGGGAGGGAGTTCTAGTGCCTGGATTCTCGGTGACCTCGCGGGGTGGACATGTGGAGACTGGCTGGCCAGTGTCTTGTACAAAACCGGTTTCCTGCATCAGAACCAGTTTCCCAGTGATCGTGAGGTCAACCTGCAGAACGGCAGGCTGGGCGTGTTGTTCATCTGTGGAGCTGTCACAATATTATCCCACTAATGAACTCCCTCTGCAGCTGACACAGACATTTATCCTTCCATTGTGCAGGAAGGAACTGCAGATGCCGGTTTGCACCGAAGACAGACACAAAATGCTGGAGTAATTCAGCGGGTCAGGCAGCATCTCTGGAGAGTCAAGAGTCGAGAGAGTTTTATTGTCATGTGTCCCAGATAGGACAATGAAATTCTTGCTTGCTGCAGCACAACAGAATCTGTAAACATAATACAGAACAGGAGATAAAAGTTCAGTGTGTCTATATACCATAGACATATATATACACAGAGAAGGGATGGGTGACATTTTGGGTCAAGACCCTTCTTCGGACCGAGCCCCTGTCGCCCTGATTATATTTTACCTCTGTACGCTTCATTGACAGCCTGTCCAAGCCAAACATTGGTCTATTCGACATTCTCCTTAATCCTCATTGCTCTTTGATGTCTCATTTTCACACCTCACCATTCCTTAACGCTCTCACCTGACTCAGTCTGAAGAAGGGTCTCGACCCGAAACGTTGCCCATTCCATTCTCTCCAGAGATGCTGCCTGTCCCGCTGAGCTACTCCAGCATCGTGTGTTTATCTGAGGAACTGCAGATGCTAGTTTAAAACTGAAGAGCGACACAAAATGCTGGAGCTAGATAGGGCTCTTAAAGATAGCGGAGTCAGGGGATATGGGGAGAAGACAGGAACGGGGTACTGATTGGGGATGGTCAGTCATGATCACATTGAATGGCGGTGCTGGCTCAAAGGGCCGAATGGCCTCCTCCTGCAACTATTGTCTATTGTCTATTGTTTTATTGTAACTCAGTGGGACAGGCAGCATCTCTGGAGAGAAGGAATTGGGGGACGTTTCAGATTTGAACCAGGATCTCGACCCAAAACATCACCCATTCCTTCTCTCCAGAGATGCTGCCTGACCCTCTGAGTTACTCCAGCGTTTTGTATTTATCCTCTAGTAATCCCCGCAGACTGTTTTATTTGAAAACAGAAGCAGCCCTTAAAGATGTGAAAATCCAGTGTCTTGAGACATATTCTACTTCGGCAAGATGTCAGGCAGTGAAATGGACTTTGTTGGGGGCTTTAAATGCTCAGTCTGGTTAGTTGGAGAAATGTTCAAGAAGGAACTGCAGATGCCGGAAAATCGAAGGAGGACAAAAGTGCTGGAGGAACTCAGCGGGTGAGGCAGCATCTGTGGAGCGAAGGAATTGGGGGCGTTCCAGATTTGAACCAGGGTCTCGACCCAAAACATCACCCATTCCTTCGCTCCATAGATGCTGCCGCATCCGCTGAGTTTCTCCAGCATTTTGTCTGGAAAATGTGCGTTCCACCTACACAGTCTGGGTCTGACTGTAAGGGTGTTCATGTACTGCCCCCCACTGGCAGTAGATGACAACTACATTTATACCTCAATAGACAATAGACAATAGGTGCAGGAGTAGGCCATTCAACCCTTCGAGCCAGCACCGCCATTCACTGTGATCATGGCTGATCATCCCCAACCAGTACCCCGTTCCTGCCTTCTCCCCATATCCCCTGACCCGCTATTTTTAAGAGCCCTATCTAGCTCTCTCTTGAAAGCATCCAGAGAACCGGCCTCCACCGCCCACAGAGGCAGAGAATTCCACAGACTCACAACCCTCTGTGAGAAAAAGTGTTTCCTCGTCTCCGTTCTAAATGGCTTACCCCTTATTCTTAAACTGTGTGGCCCCTGGTTCTGGACTCCTCCAACACTGGAAACAGGTTTCCTGCCTCTAGCGTGTCCAAACCCTTAATAATCTTATATGTTTCAATAAGATGCCCTCTCATCCTTCTAAACTCCAGAGTGTACAAGCCCAGCCGCTCCATTCTCTCAGCATATGACAGTCCCGCCATCCTGGGAATTAACCTTGTGAACCTACGCTGCACTCCCTCAATAGCAAGAATAGTCAGACTGAGTCTGAAGAAGGGTCTCGATCCGAAACGTCACCCATTTCTTCTCTCCAGAGATGCTGCCTGTCCCGCTGAGTTACTCCAGCATTTGGTGTCTATCTTTCATTGATAATCTTCTCTGCATTTTTATTGTTTACTTCAGAAAATAATGCTTTTAAAATGGATCGTCTGAAAACAGTAATGCGGCACGGTGGCGCAGCGGTAGAGTCGCTGCCTCAGGGCGCCAGAGACCCGGGTTCGATCCCGACCACGGGTGCTGTCTGTACGGAGTTTGTTCGTTCTCCCCGTGACCTGCATTGTTTTTCTCCGGGTGCTCCAGTTCCCTGCCACACTTCACAAACGAATGAATGAATACGTTTATTAGCCGAGTATTCACATACAAGGAATTTGCCTTGGTGCTCCACCCGCAAGTGACAACGACATACAGTGACAGTTAAGAATGATACATAAAACATTAAACATTAATAATAAAACATTATCGATTAAACATGTGAATTAAATCAAATACCAGAGCAAAAGGAGGCAACAGATGTTTGGTTATTGAGTAGAGTAGAACGTGCAGGTTTGTAGGTTAATTGGCTTCAGTTTAATTGTCCCCGGTGTTTAGGATAGAACGGGAATGAGAGATGACTGTACAATGGAAGGGAAAGGACCAGGGCGACTGGAGAGGGGGGAGAAAGAGAGAGGGTGCTTTGACGGGGATATTACTTGCAATTGGAGATTTCAATGTTCACTCTGAAGATAGACACACAGTGTTGGAGTAACTCAGCGGGACAGGCAGCCTCTCTGGAGAGAAGGAATGGGTGACATTTCGGGACTGGGAGACTGAGAGTCAAGAGAATAGACAATAGATAATAGACAATAGGTGCAGGAGTAGGCCATTCGGCCCTTCGGCCCTTCGAGCCAGCACCGCCATTCAATGCGATCACGACTGATCACCTCCAATCAGTGCCCCGTTCCTGCCTTCTCCCCACCGCATCCCCTGACTCTGCTGTCTTTAAGAGCCCTATCTAGCTCTCTCATTGAAAGTATCCAGAGAACCGGCCTCCATCGCCATGTCTGAGGTATTCAGAGAATTCCACATTCATTCCACAGACTCACAACTCTCTGTGTGTAGAAGTTTCCACCCCCCCCCCCCCCCCCCCCCCCCCCCCCCCCCCCCCCCCTGTCTCTGTTCTAAATGAGTTACCCCTTATTCTTAATAAGAGAGAAACTAGAGACAGGAAAAGGTTCCGAACAAACTCTTCTGATCCTATTCATCCTTCTCCCCTCTCCCTTCCCTTACCCTCTCAGAGGGCATCTCTCTCTGTTTTAGGTTCTAGAGATACAGCGTTGAAACAGGCCCTTCGGCCCACCGAGTCCACACCAACCGGTGACCCCCACACACTCACTACTATCCTTGGGACAATTTACATATATGCCCAGCCAATTAACATACAAACCCCTACATCTTTGGAGTGTGGGAGGAAACCGAAGATCTCGGAGAAAACCCACGAGGTCACGGGGAGGACGTGCAAACTCCGTACAGACAGCACCAGTATTCAGGATCGAACCCGGGCCTCTGGCGCTGTGAGGCAGCAACTCTACCGCTGTGCCGCCCTGTCGCCCCAAGAAGAAGGGTCTCGGCCCGAAACGTCACCCATTCCTTCTCTCTAGTGATGCTGCCTGACCCGCTGAGTTACTCCAGCATGTTTGTGTCCATCTTCGGTGTAAACCAGTGTCTGCAGTTCCTTCCTGCACTCAAAGTTCATACTGCTGGGATGTAAAAACTAAAACTGACCACTAAAACTACAGTAAAGGTCCGCTGAACATTATTTACTGCATTTTTCCCACATTTAGTTTTAGTTTAGTTGAGAGATACAGTGGAGAGACAAGCCATTCGGCCCATCTTTCTATCCCTGTACAATAACTGTATCCTACACACACACTGGGCCCAGTTTACAATTGTGCCCAAATCAATTAACCTACAAACCCTGCGCATCTTTGGAGTGTGGGAGGAGACAGAAGATCCCGGAGGAAACCCACGCAGGTCACGGGGAGAACGTACAAACTCCGTACAGACAGCGCCCGTAGTCAGGATGGAACCCGGGTCTCTGGCGCTGCGAGGCAGCAACTCGTGAGCCTTTCTGAAGCTCAATACAGTCCAAATGTTTGATTCCACCAATGTCCCGTGTTGTGGATTTATAAATGCATTTGAAATTAGCAGCAGATGTGTGTAACTCTACACCTGCAGTGAGGTAACCACATCACTTAACCTTCCTCTTGTAGAAATATCGCATCCGCCATAATGTATTCTGAAACTATTTTTTACAACCGATTCTAATAAGATCCATTCAAGATGTTGTAATTAACTACATGGCGTGCTGAAAACACATGCATCAAATTGTAAACTGTCCCTTGTGTGTAGGACAGCGCGAGTGTACGGGGTGGTGGCCGGCCGGCCAGCGCGGACTCGGTGGGCCGAAGGGCCTGTTTCTGCGCTGGATCTCTCAAGTCTAAAGTCTAAAAAACTAATTGAAAGCTCTTGTACCTTGTGTTTCCTATAACAATCTGGTCTAATAGAATCCATCAGGGAACCACACATTCTATGAAATGTGGATGTTTGACAATTATCCATCTCTATGGAAACATAGACAATAGGTGCAGGAGTAGGCCATTCCAGCCATGTATCCCTTCCTTCCATCTCTATAGAAACTTAGACAATAGGTGCAGGAGTAGGCCATTCGGCCCTTCGAGCCAGCACAACCATTCAATGTGATCATGGCTGATCAACTAGAATCAGTACCTGTTCCTGCTTTCTCCCCATATACCTTGATTCCGTTAGCCCGAAGAGCTAAATCTAACTCTCCCTTTAAAACACCCAGTGAATTGGCCTCCATTCTTCTGTGGCAGAGAATTCCACAGATTCACAACTCTCGGGGTGAAAAAAAGTTTCCTCATCTCAGTGTTAAAGAGCTTTGGGTCTGAAGAAGGGTCTCGACCCGAAACGTCGCCTATCTCCTTCGCTCCTTAGATGCTGCTGCACCCGCTGAGTTTTTCCAGCCTTTTGTGTAACCCCCCCCCCACCCTTCCTCATCTCAGTCCTGAATGGCTGACCCCTTATGCTTAAACTGTGACCCCTGGTTCTGGACTCCCCCAACATCGGGAACAGATGATTGATCACCCACATTTAACCCGAAAATAACGTAGGTAGCAATCCCGCACGACTATGCAATCTAGCAAAGTTGAAAACTAGCAATCAATTTTATGTTTCTGTTTTTTCTTTTCAATGCATTCCCACAATAAAAGAAAGACATGAAAGGCCACAAAGTCCTGGAGAACTGAAGAAGGGTCTCGACCCGAAACGTCACCTATCCATGTTCTCCACAGATGCTGCCTGACCCGCTGAGTTACTCCAGCACTCTGTGAAACGTCACCTATCCATGTTCTCCACAGATGCTGCCTGACCCGCTGAGTTACTCCAGCACTCTGTATCCTTTTGTGTATTAACAGAACGGTGGCGCAGCGGGTAGAGACCCTGTCTCACAGCGCCAGAGACCCCGGTTCGATCCTGACCTCGGGGTGCTGTCTGTGTGTGGAGTTTGCACGTTCTCCCTGTGACCGTGTGGGTTTCCTCCGGGTGCTCCGGTTTCCTCCCACATCCCAAAGACGTGCGGGTTTGTAGGTTAATCGGCCCCTCTGTAAATTGCCCCCTAGTGTGTAGGGAGTGGATGAGAAAGTGGGATAACATAGAACTAGTGTGAACGGGTGATCGATAGTCGGCGTGGACTTGATGGGCCGAAGGGCCTGTTTCCATGCAAGTTTACGATCTCCAATAATAATATCCTGCACATGCAGTTCTTTGTTTCTACATAAAAGATATACACTTACTTTCCCAGGCTAGTCATTATTTGAATATACTATTAGAGTATATAAACACAATTCCCCAGGTTTTAAACAGACCCCTTCAATATAACCAATAAAATTACCACTTGTTTAAGTTTTAAAATGCCCTGTTGGAATAAACTTACCACCTGCAGTAAACTATGGTGTTAACTAACGTAGCTCCTCACGGTAACATTAAAATGCTCACGTTTATCTTGACTGGTCTTCAGGAAGTTTAACGCCCAATAAAGAATACTGCCGATGGCACAGGGACTGAGAGATAGACACAAAATGCTGGAGTAAAGGGCCTGTCCCACTTGGGCGACCTAATCCGCGCGTTCTGGCGAGTTTGCCCTCGGCTCATACTCGCAGCATGGTCGACACGAGGTCGTAGGAGGTCTTCATAACTCTCCTTCATGCTCGAGAGTGGTCTCCGCGTACTCGAGGCCTCAGCTAGGTCGCGGCATTTTTTTCAATATGTTAAAAAAATGCCCGCGAGTAAAAAAAGGTCGCCATGGAAAAAATTGATACTTTTTTTACTCGTAGGTTTAGTCGTAGTAGGTCGTAGTAGGTCGGCATGTTAGTTGTAGGTAATCGAGGGTAAGTCGAAGGGAGGTCGAAGGGAGGTCGAAGGGAGGTCGAACGGGGGTCGAAGGAGGTCGTCTTCACTCTCCACTATTCGGTGTCCAATTTTCCCGAAGTTAGTCGTAGCTAGTTGAAGGAGGTCTTCAACATGTCATGTTTTCAAACTCTTCTAAACTCGCCAATTAGGTCGCCCAAGTGGGACAGCCCCTTACCTCAGCGGGACAGGCAGCATCTCTGGAGAGATGGAATGGGCGACCCTACTTCAGGTCGAGACCCTACTTCAGATTGAGAGTCAGGGAAGAGGGAGGCACGGAGATATGGAAGGGCAAGGTGCGAAAACGAGACATCAAAGAGGAAGAAGGTCAAGGAAAATGTAAAATAGATCATTGTTGGCAGGTCAGGACACAAGTTCAGGCTGTTGCTGGAACCAGACACCTCGCACTGAAAGGATCCAGAAAACCGCTACTCAAGGAATTCAGCTTCAGTTGATATAGGTATGAATATTAATATTGCAGTGAATGGAGGATATGAGTTATGTGCATGTATATAAGCGATGGTCTTGGCGTCGTGTTCGACACAGACATTATGGGCTGGAGGGCCTGGTCTTGTGTAGAAAAGAATAGTAAGATTAAATGAGAACTTACCAGTTTGAAGTTTGATCTTTAATTTATGAGGAGTTACGTTGAGGGATGACGTGAAGACCCCGCCAGCACGCATGCGCGACATTCTTCAAAGCAGCGGTGTGAAATCACAGATAACAGAAGTTGACTAAATGTATAGTAAGATAAGAGAACTAAAATACCAGTTGACCTTTATATAGAGGGTTGGGAGCGGAGGGCAAGTAATCCCTCAACGTAACTCCTCATAAAATAAAGATCAAACTTCAAACTGGTAAGTTCTCGTTTAATCTTACTATTTTACTTCGGTCATGTGAGTGACTATGTGAAGATTTCAAAGCTCTGTGATTTCATGCCATGGAGACGTGTCCATGCATCACACACTGCATCAGTGAAGAGCTAATTTTAATAATGCATACAGACATGACATAGGTATAGACATGTTGATGCTATTAATGGACAAATAATGATAATAGTAACCTCCTTCAACGGGAAGGAAACTATAAAACTGACTAAAAAAGAGTTGGCAAAATACCCCCGTCTGTCTGGCAAGGCGTATTTCTAAAATGTTTGGAAGACGTTGTTAGACATCCTGCAGCCGCCAGGATGTGGTCCGCGAACGTCCATCCCATGCTGCTGATATAGTTGCAGCCTGGGTGGTGGTGTGAGACTTGTATGTCAGTGTTCCACTCCTGTATCCCAGAACCATATTAACCACCGGGCGATGCGTAGTAGTGAATTTCTCTTGTGAGGCTTTATGTGACTAACAATCATAGCTTGTTCAGAGTCCTAAGGCTCTAGTGACCTTACCATACTGGTTGTTAGATGTGTGGCCACAAACAACCGAAGGTCCTTGGGATATGCCAAGCATTCTAGTTTGAGACTAATTCCCTGGCGATTTCTGCTGATTAAGTGATATAACATAAATGTAATTTCTCTGCAGAAAATAATCATCTTGTCCAGTTCACCACTATGCAAAGATTGCTGGACCCGTTGTGCTGACTCAGAGCCATGAGCACAACACCGGTTTTTTTTTAGTGAGCCAAGGACAGGGATTGTTCCAATGTTTAACATCCAATCTCTGCGTACCTGGCCTGGGGGATGTGAAAGTTGAAGATACCCTTCATAATCCGATAACAGAAGGTGGACCCGACAGAGGGGATTTCTGCCTCCTCGCAGCCAATATTCTGAGAAGGCATGAGCGGCACAGTAATGGCACTCTAGTAATGATTGTCAACTCCATATGGAACTGAACTTCAAGACGTCAGTCATCCGTGTCAACTTATGTGTTAACAAATACTTCCCATCCCTATGAGGGAAGTACTGTTTATTTGGTGCTATCCCTGCAATTGCAGTGAGCACGTCCACAGTTTGGTTTGACAAGTCTAGCCGCATGGAAACGGTCTTCCCAGTCCGCAAGTCAATGAATTGATTTATGTATGCAGAGGATGGTTTCCCGAGTCACGACTAACCAGCAATATTGTGCCCGGAAATAACCATATAAGGTTCTATCATCATTCCCAACGTCAGCGGGAATCATGGCAGTATTGGCCAGTCCGAAAATGCCTGAAGCGGGAATTGCTGAATTTGCAAGACCCGTCTGGGAAGGTAAAATGGAGGGACACAATGAGCATTCTTCCCAGTGTGTTGCGAGGAATGCATCCATCGCCACTGATTACGCCACGTATTTTGCAACTGCCGATTGAGCCTTGACGCAACAGTTTTGATCTTTAGGTTGTTCCATCGAGCCCCACAATGTCCTTGAATACTTGCGAATCCAATCCCTCTGTGGGTCATTGTGTTTACCTGATGATACGCCAATGCCAATGAGTTAGGTAAAACTATTACCGGATACTTTGACTAGATTGCCCCCATGTGATTAACATTATACAGCACCAGAGTGTATCAAGTGAATGTGCATGCAGATTATGCATATTCGCACAACCTTTAATCCACAGAATGCAACTAGTGTGAATAGGTAGTTGATCTATGATATAAAGCGAACAATTGATAACTCATGCAACTCCATCCGCCTCCCTAACTAAAGATGGTATTTAGTAATTATCCATCTTTAAGCAATAGCATCAGTTAGTAATTAAGTTACGAGTACTGATGAAGGTTAGTGGGGCAATGCTGAATACTGTTTGTCCACCATGGTGACTTTGATAGTTTCAGCTGGGAATAGCATAGGCCTGGTAGTAATGACCTACATGGTAACTGTGAGCTGGCTCCTTTGCACGCTGTATAGCTCTGATGATGCAAATAGCACAGCTGAAAGCCAATATATTGCCAATCCCAGACAATTTAATAGAGTTAAAGGTAATCCTAATACTCAATAATTTCAGTTGGTATCAACTTAAATTTAACTGGATGGATGAGAATCCAATTTCTGCAGTATAGTTTGTGGCTGATACCGCTGATTTGGCAAACACAGCGTTTTTTTTACATCATCCAGGATAGGCCCATAACAATAGCTTGGTTCCCTGGGGCTGGGTTTGCCCATTTTGCAATGCTTTTTGACTGTAAAATTGTTATCCAGCTAAATTTAATTATCTTCGGTGTCACAGTGATGGAAACTGTTTCCCCTGTTGTTAGACAGTAATGAGTTTTTCTATTCAGAAATGTCTATACTGCATATGCGAGTTGAACCGGTATCTTTCAATGTGGACAATGAGCGGCGCAACTGCGGGTCTGTCTTGAAAGGCAACTTTGCATAAACAGTGTAAATTTACCAACTTGTAAATGGTCCACATACCTCATATTTCGGAAAGAAAAAAGAAACCAGACCCACCTACCTTCATGGTTATTGGTGGTGTCTGGTGGTCCCCCCCAAAGGCCTGGTGCGGGTACTAATTCCGTCCCATATTTTGGAGAGTAGGATTGCTGGGGTGCGTGGACCCAATCCAGAGGACAGTTTGGGCCTTGGCCGAAAGGGCCCTGCGCCCAGTTTTGAAGCTGCCACCAGCTTCAGTGGAAACGCTTGGCTGTCGATAGCGCCTTGATGTGTGTTTGCCGTGGTATCCTTGATAGCCGGACAGCTTTATTCTTCTTCCGGGGGTCTTACTGTTTGGGCAGGTTCCATGAAGGAGAAGAGAGGATTTGGCGGGGCCCTGACATGCTGGCTCACTTGAACTGCAGAATTTGGAATTTAAGGCAGGTCCGATGGCGTTACTTCAGGAGCAGTTCATTTTGAAGTGTTGCATTTATCCCCCAACATAGCGCTGTACACTGCTGGTCCTTTCAGGGACAATTTTGCAGGTGTATGGTATCCACTGCTGGCACTGTCTAGTAATGATGTGGCGTGAGGTGGCTGCTCCTTCACGAGGGAACTTGGAATCCAGGCTTCGTTTGCGAAGGTATTCATGCCACGCCAGTATTTCTGGAACCTACGCTGTATCAGTTTGTTTCCCTGGACATACTTCCAAGTCTTCGCAGTGTTGCGGGATAGTAGGCGGTGTGGACTTCCAGCCCGGACCTGCTGAGTCTCCGGGGTTATCCGTCGGCGGGATAATCCTCGAGGCGAGTGAATCTTAGGATGCCCGGACCTCGAGTCTACGGGGCTCATCGCCGGCGGGTATATTCGCAGCCTGGACACGCAGGTCTCTGGGGTTACGTAGGCGGAATTATCTCTACTGTGATGCCTTGCATGGATCATATCAGAGAGGGAGCATTCGTGGGATGTACCCATGTTGGAGGGGACCCTCTTGGGCCTGCCCAGGCCTTTCAGACTCCATAGAACCTCTCTGGCCACTGGAGTTCTGATAAATGCGCAGGCTATCTGCACTTCTGTGGTCTGCAGCCGTGTCTTCTCTTGGCCCCACACGCGGGGTCCCTGCGGCCGGTTTTCCGAGCCCGTTTCACCCCGCGGCCGAATCGTCCCGGTTCCCCGCGGATCCAGTCCGTGGTTTTTGCCAATAGCCGGATTCCCTCGCGGTCCGGGAGACGGGTTCCCGCGAAGTCTGTGGTGGGGTCCCCCCCCCCAGCCGGGCTCCCGCGATTCTCCGCAGCCGGATTTCCCGCGGTGTAGGGGAATCGTGATATCTCCAGCAGGAACTCTATCACAGGCTTCCTGCAAGGAGAAAAAGCAGACCTGGAGTTCAGTTGACAACCACATCCCGGATTCAAACTTACGCTGGTGGGAGCAGCGCTTCCACAGCCGTTCGATGCGCAAGCGATGTTGACGGGTCTTTCATGTAGTCATCACGTGACCTCCAAAGTAAAATTGCTGATGGAAACATAGACAATAGTGTGCAGGAGCAGGCCATTGCGGCCCTTCGAGCCAGGCACTGCCATTCATGTGATCATGCTGAAACATTCTAAAATCAGACCCAGTTCTGCTTTCCCCATATCCTTGATTCATTTAGCCTAAGAGCTTTATCAAACTCTCTCTGAAAGATGCTTGTTCATTTCGAAAGATAAATGCAGGGCAGGGCAGGTGGGGACAAGTGTAGCTGTGACATGCACAAGGTCATAAGGTCATAAGTGATAGGAGTAGAATTAGGCCATTCGACCCATCAAGTCTACTCCGCCATTCAATCATGTCTGATCTATCTCACCCTCCTAACCCCATTTCTCTGCCTTTCTCCCCTATCGCTGACCCGTATTCTAACAAGTCTCTATCAACCTCTGCCTTAAAAATATCCTCCACAGCCTTCTGTGGCAATGAATTCCACAGATTCACCACCCTCTGACTAAAGAAATTTCTCCTCATCTCTTTCCTAAAAGAACGTCCTTTAATTCTGAGGCCGTGACCTCTGGTCCTAGACTCTCCCGTTAGTGGTAATATGTTGGCCGGCGTGGGCAAGTTTGGATGAATGACTCTAAATGCTGGAGTAACTCAGCAGGTCAGGCAAACAAAAAAAAAATCATGGAGAAAAATAATTTTGGGTTGGGACCCTTTTCAGTGAAAGTAGAGGGGGGAACTGGTGGTAGGAAAAAGCCAGCTCTTGTGCTGTACTGTTCTATGGTCTATGTTCTATGGTCTATGGTCTATGGTCTATGGTATGTTCTATGTTCTACGTTCTATGTTCTACATTCTATGTTCTATGTTCTATGTTCTATGGTATGTTCTATGTTCTGTAGTATGTTCTATGATAGGTTCTATGTTCCATGTTCCATGTTCTACATTCCATGTTCCATGTTCTACATTCTATGTTCTATGTTCTATGTGCTACATTCTACGTTCTATGTTCTATGTTCTATGATATGTTCTATGTCCTACGTTCTATGTTCTATGTTCTACGTTCTATGTTCTATAATATGTTCTATGTTCTATGTTCTACATTCTATGTTCCATGTTCTACATTCTATGTTCTATGTTCTATGTTCTACGTTCTACATTCTATGCTCTATGATATGTTCTATGTTCTATGTTCTACGTTCTATGTTCTACGTTCTATGTTCCATGTTCTATGTTCTACATTCTATGTTTCAATGTTCTACGGTCTATCTTCTAATGTGCTCATGTTCTATGTTCAATGTTCATACGTTTCTAGTTCTACGTTCGCAGTTCAACGTTCTATGATATGTTCCAGGTTCTCTGTCAATTTCTATGTTCTATGTTCTGCTTTTACATTCTAATGTTCATGGTCTGTCTATGTTCTATGTCTCTATGTTCTATGTTCTATATTCTATGTTCTATGTTCTATGTTCTTTGATCTATGTTCTATGGTCTATGTTCTATATTCCATATCCCAGTGGCTAACAGGTCAGCCAGTGTACAAAGGCTGAATGTGTAGGAAGGAACTGCAGAGGCTGGTTCCTACTGAAGACATTCAGAAGATTTACGAGGATGTTGCCGGGACTAGAGGGTGTGAGCTAAAGGGAGAGGTTGAGTCGGTGGGTCTCTTTCCATGGAGCGCAGGACGTTGAGGGGTGGATTTTATAGAGGTGTACAAAAGCATGAAGAGCAATAGATGGGTTGAGATAGAGGTCTTTTGCCAGTGTTGGGTTCGAGGGACAGGGAATAGGTTGAAGAGTGAAGTGGAAAAGATTAAATAGGATCAAGGGACCCGTTTTTTTCACACAGAGGGTGGTGGTGCATGGAACAAGCGCCAGAGGAGTAGGTAGTTAAGGGGGACTATCTAACGTTAAGAAAGAGTTAGACAGGTACTGGATAGACGGTTTGGAGGGTTATGGACTGAGCGAGGCAAGTGGCCTAGCGTGCCTGGGGACATGTGGGGCGGTCGTGGTCGAGTTGGCCGAAAGGGCCTGTTTCCACACTGTAATCATTCTATGATATATGACTCAATGAGAAGAAGAAGGGGATTTGACCCAAAATATCAAATTCTTTTCTCAGAGATGATGCTGACCCACTGAGTTACTCCAGCTTTTTGTGTCTACAAAGGCTAAATGATAGGAAAGAACTGCAGGTGCTGGTTTAAATGGGATGTATAGACACAAGATGCTGGAGTAGCTCAGCGGGCCTGGCAGCATCTCTGGATAGAAGGAATGGGTGCTGTTTTGTGTTGAGACCCTTCAGAAACCCTTCGTCTGAAGAAGGGTCTCGACCCGAAACGTCACCCGTTCTTTCTCTCCAGAGATGCTGCCAGGCCCGCTGAGTTACTCCAGCATCTTGTGTCTGTCTAATGAAAACATGAACTGGTGTGGAGATTTTAAAATATCTGGGCCCTACCCAAAACATCACCCATCCACGTTCTCCGGGATTGCCCCTTGACCAGCGATTTGTGCATTTTTTAAAAATAAACTGGAAGTTTTATACTGGCAGAACCTGGCAATAATAGAAATGGAACAAAAAAATTCATGAAACAGTTATGTAACAGGACCAAAACATTACCCATTCTATCTAAATGGCTTCAAGTTGGGAAAAGGGGAAGTACAACGGGATCTGGGGGTCCTTGTTTATCGGTCTATGAAAGTAAGCATGCAGGTACAGCAGGCAGTGAAGAAAGTGAGTGGCATGTTGGCCTTTATAACAAGAGGAGTTGAGTATAGGAGCAAAGAGGTCCTTCTGTAGTTGTACAGGGCCCTATTGAGACCACACTTGGAGTATTGTGTACAGTTTTGGTCCCCTAATTTGAGGAAGGACATTCTTGCCATTGAGGGAGTGCAGCGTAGGTTTACAAGGTTAATTTCCGGGATGGCGGGACTGTCATATGCAGCTGGGGCTTGTATACTCTGGAGTTTAGAAGGATGAGAGGAGATCTCATTGAAACATATAAGATTGTTAAGGACTTGGACACACTAGAGGCAGGAAACATGTTCCCGATGTTGGGGGAGTCCAGAACCAGGGGCCACAGTTTAATAAGGAGTAAGCCATTTAGAACGGAGACGAGGAAACTTTTTCACACAGAGAATGGTGAGTCTGTGGAATTCTCTGCCTCAGAGGGTGGTGCAGGCAGGGTCTCTGGATGCTTTCAAGAGAGAGTTAGATAGAGCTCTTAAAAATAGCGGAGTCAGGAGATATGGGGAGAAGGCAGGAACTGGGTACTGATTGGAGATGATCAGCCATGATCACATTGAATGGCAGTGCTGGCTCGAAGGGCCGAATGGCCTACTCCTGCACCTATTGTCTATTGTCTATTGTCATTCCTTCTCTCCAGAGATGCTGTCTGTCCCGCTGAGTTACTCCAGCATTTCGTTGTAGCATTTCAGCGGTACTGAGATCATTTCAGACGAGGTGTCAGGGTTCCAGCACCAGCCTGTAACTTGTGTCCTGACCCGCCAACAATGATCTATTTTTACATTTTCCTTCGACCTTTGTCCCCTTTGATGTTTCGTTTTCACACCTTACCTTTCCATATCTCTGTGTCTCCCTCTCTCCCCTGACTCTCACTCTGAAGAAGTGTGCCGACCCGAAACGTCACCCATTCCTTCCCTCCAGAGATGCTGCCTGTCCCGCTGAGTTACGCCAGCATTTTGTGTCTGTCTTGGATGTAACCAGTGAGGTGAGCTGTAGTATACAACTATAAAACAACTATAAGAAGGGTCTTGACACAAAATGTCAAAGAAAAGGCCTGTCCCACTTGGCGATTTTGTTGGTGACTGCCGGCATCATTGACTGACGTATCAGGTCCCCAAAAGATTTGTGGCGTGATGCGGTGTGACGTGGCGTGATGACGTACTGACGCCCGGTGGTTTTTTCAAGTGTCGCAACATTTATTTTGTCGCCGCTGGATTTTGAAATGTTCAAAATCTTTTGGCGACACCGATATGACGCCGGCAGTCGCCGAAAAAAATCGGCAAGTGGGACGGGCCCTGAAGGCTATCAAACCGAAACGTCATCTTTGTATCTACAAAGGTTGAGTGGTACATCTACCAGTCCAAGCCTCCATCTCTCCATTGTCTCTCCCATGGTAAAGGAAGAGTTCGCACTTTGACTGGCTACGCAGTCATGAGTATAGAGTGAGTACAGCAGAGGGCTGAGCACGCAGCCTTGAGGTGCTCCCGTGCTGATTGTTATCGAGGATGACACATTTCCACCAATACGGACAGATTGTGGTCTGTGAATGAGGAAGTCGAGGATCCAATTGCAGAGGGATGCGCAGAGACCCAGATCTGAGATCCTGGTAACCAGCTTGGAAGGGATGATGGTATTATATGCCGAGCTGCAGTCAATGAACAACAGCCTGACATATGAGTTTTTGTTGTCCAAGTGGTCCAGAGCGGAGTGGAGGGTCAGTGAGATCGTATCCACTGTTGATCTGTTGTGGCGATAAGCGAACTGCAGTGGGTCCAGGTTTTTGTTGAGGTAGGAGTTGATTTGCGCCATGATCAACCTCTCGAAGCACTTCATCACCACAGACGTTAGTGCCACAGGTCGATAGTCATTGAGGCACGTCACCTTGCTCTTCTTGGGCACCGGTATTATTGATGCCCTTTTAAAGCAGGTGGGAACCTCAGACCTCAGAAGTGGGAGGTTGAAAATGTCCGTAAAAACTCCAGCCAGTTGGTCCGCACAGGTTTTTAGAACACGACCAGGTATGCCATCAGGTCCAGGTGCTTTCCGAGGGTTCACCCCTCTGAAGGATCTTCTGACCCTTCTTCAGACTGAAATTAGAGGGGAGGGGAGTGTGTGAAGAGATGGAGGGGAAAAATGACCCGGACTAATTGGCCTTGAATCCTGGCAACATCCTCGTAAATCCTCTCAGCCGCCCTTGCAGCTGAACAACATCTTTCCTTTAACAAGGTGACCAAAAATGAACACAAATCTCCAAATGCATCCTCACCAATGCCTGGTGCAGGAAGGAACTGCAGACGCTGGTTTAAACCGAGACAGACACAAAATGCTGGAGTAACTCAGCGGGACAGGTAGCATCTCTGGAGAGAAGGAATGAGTGACGTTTCGGGTCAAGACTCTGGATGCTTTCTAGAGAGGGCTAGATAGGGCTCTTAAAAATAGTGAAGTCAGGGATATGGGGAGAAGGCAGGAACGGGGTACTGATTGTGGATGATCAGCCATGATCACATTGAATGGCGATGCTGGCTCAAAGGGCCAAATGGCCTACTCCTGCACCTATTGTCTATTGTCTATTGTCTATTGTCTAAGACCCTTCTTGAGACTGAGACCCTTGTCTATTGTCTAAGACCCTCTATTGTCTAAGACCCTTCTTGAGACTGAGACCCTTGTCTATTGTCTAAGACCCTCTATTGTCTAAGACCCTTCTTGAGACTGAGACCCTTGTCTATTGTCTAAGACCCTCTATTGCGACTCTAACTAAGACCCTTCTATTGTCTAGACTGAGACCCTTGTTTAAAGACCCTTGTCTATTGTCTAAGACCCTTCTTGAGACTGAGACCCTTGTCTATTGTCTAAGACCCTTCTTGAGACTGAGACCCTTGTCTATTGTCTAAGACCCTTCTTGAGACTGAGACCCTTGTCTATTGTCTAAGACCCTCTATTGTCTAAGACCCTTCTTGAGACTGAGACCCTTGTCTATTGTCTAAGACCCTTCTTGAGACTGAGACCCTTGTCTATTGTCTAAGACCCTCTATTGTCTAAGACCCTCTATTGTCTAAGACCCTTCTTGAGACTGAGACCCTTGTCTATTGTCTAAGACCCTTCTTGAGACTGAGACCCTTGTCTATTGTCTGAAGACCCTTCTTGAGACTGAGACCCTTGTCTATTGTCTAAGACCTTCTGCTAAGACCCTTCCCCCCCTCTATTGTCTAAGACCCTTCTTGAGACTGAGCCCTTGTCTATTGTCTAAGACCCTTATTGCCTCTTCTTGAGACTGAGCCCTTGTCTATTGTCTAAGACCTCTCTAAGACCCTTCTTTGAGATTGTCTAAGACCCTCTATTGTCTAAGACCCTTCTTGAGACTGAGACCCTTGTCTATTGTCTAAGACCCTCTATTGTCTAAGACCCTTCTTGAGACTGAGACCCTTGTCTATTGTCTAAGACCCTCTATTGTCTAAGACCCTTCTTGAGACTGAGACCCTTGTCTATTGTCTAAGACCCTCTATTGTCTAAGACCCTTCTTGAGACTGAGACCCTTGTCTATTGTCTAAGACCCACTATAGTTAAGACCTTCTTGAGACTGAACCTGTCTATTGTCTGAGACCCTCTAATTGTCTATGACCCTTCTTGAGACTGAGACCTTGTCTATTGTCTAAGACCCTCTATTGTCTAAGACCCTTCTTGAGACTGAGACCCTTGTCTATTGTCTAAGACCCTTCTTGAGACTGAGACCCTTGTCTATTGTCTAAGACCCTCTATTGTCTAAGACCCTTCTTGAGACTGAGACCCTTGTCTATTGTCTAAGACCCTCTATTGTCTAAGACCCTTCTTGAGACTGAGACCCTTGTCTATTGTCTAAGACCCTTCTTGAGACCAAGTAACCAAGAAGAAGAGAGTCCGGGGAGAGGGAAACGAGAGATATAAACGATGTAGAGAGATAAAGAACAATAAATAGGCAAAAAAGTAACAACGATAAAGGAAACGGGCCCATTGTTATCTGTTTGTTGGGTGAAAACGAGAAGCTGGTGGGACTTGGGTGGGGGAGGGATGGAGAGAGAGAGAGAATGCCGGCGTTATTTAAAGTTAGAGGAATCAATGTGGTAACAAATATTGCAGCAGATGTAATGGCGTAGTGTCGGCACCAGGTGGCAATGTCCACCCAGATCTTGTCACCAACAAATTTCAGACAGAATATTGTGTAGGAAGGAACTGCAGGTGCTGGTTTAAACTGAAGATAGACACCAAATGCTGGAGTAACTCAGCGGGTCAGGCAGCATCTCTGGCGAGAAGGAATGGGTGGCGCCGAGACCCGAAGCGTCACCTATTCCTTCTCTCCAGAGATGCTGAGTTACTCCAGCTTTTTGTGTCTAGCTTCGGACAGAATCTTATAAGGTACTGACTGTCCACACTGGGTTTTTTTTTTAATTTTACATTTTTATTTATTGGAAGCAGTGTACAAAAATATAACCAGCGGCATATGACATAATACAGTTATTGTACAGCTTCAATTTTAATTTTTAGCTAAAGTTAAGAGAAAAAAAAAGCAAGAAAGAGAAAAAGTGGGTGTGCAAGGATAGAACCCCCAGACTACCACACTGGTGTAGCCAAAGAGGGAGTAAGTAAAAGAAATAAGAAAGACGTAGAGAAATAAAAGGACAAAAACAGAAAGAAAAACAACAGGTGATGGGCCAGAGTGAGCAACACCGCAAGTTGGAGGAACAGCACCTCATATTCCGCTTGGGGAGTCTGCATCCTCTGGGCTTGAACATTGAATTTTCTCAATTCTGTTAACCCTTGCTGTCTCCTCCCCTTCCCACCTCTCCCTCAGCCCTCGGGCCCTGGCATTCCCTCTCTCTCTATCTCCCACCCCCACCCTAGTCGCACCAGCTTCTCATTTTCACACCACAAACAGCTTACAATGGCTTGTTCCCTTTATCATCGATACTTTTTTGCATATCTTTCATTCATTGTTCTTTATCGCTCTACATCACCGTCTATATCTCTCGATTCCCTGATCCCTGACCAGTCTGAAGAAGGGTCTCGACCCGAAACGTCACCTATCTCCTTCGCTCCTTAGATGCTGCTGCACCCGCTGAGTTTCTCCAGCCTTTTGTGTACCCCAGGTGATGATATACCTGCCTCGTAACCCACCCCACCTATCACCCAACCCGTAATTACTTCACTGTTGAACCAAACCTTTTCAAGCTATGATTATTTCCAATATGCCTCAGTTTGCTTAAAGGCTCTACAAATTTTGGACAACTAATCTTGGTATTGGAAACAAACTTTCTGAAGGGTCACAGAAATGTTTTTGTTTTTTTTATAATGAATGAATGAATGAATAAGTTTATTGGCCAAGTATTCACATACAAGGAATTTGCCTTGGTGCTCCGCCCGCAAGTGGCAACATGACATACAGTGACAGTTAGGAATGGCACATAAAACGTTAAATATTAATAATAAAACATTATTGATTAAACATGTGAATTAAACAAAATACCAGAGCAAAAGGAGGCTACAGATTTTTGGTTATTGAGTAGAGCTACTACTCGTGGGAAAAAGCTGTTTTTTATGTCTGGCTGTGGCAGCTTTGACAGTCCGGAGTCGCCTTCCAGAGGGAAGTGATTCAAAGAGTTTGTGGCCAGGGTGAGAGGGGTCAGAGATGATCTTGCCCGCTCGCTTCCTGGCCCTTGCAGTGTACGGTTCATCAATGGAGGGAAGGCTGCAGCCAATAACCTTCTCTGCTGATCGGACGATTCGCTGCAGCCTCCGGGTGTCGTGCTTGGTGGCTGAGCCAAACCAGACCATGATGGAGAAGGTGAGGACAGACTCTACGATGGCCGTGTAGAATTGGACCATCATTGCCTGTGGCAGATTGTGTTTCCTCAGCTGCCGTAGGAAGTACATCCTCTGTTGGGCCTTTTTGACTGTGGAGTCGAATTATAGATACAGCATGGAAACAGGCCCTTCGGCCCACCGAGTCCATACCAACCATCGATTAACGTTCCCACTAGTTCTATGTTATCCCACCTTCTCATCCACTCCCTAAAAACTGGGGGCAATTTTCAGAAACCAATTAAAACCTACAAAGCTGCACATTTTTGGGATGTGGGGGGAAACCGGAGCACCTGGAGAAAACCCATGCGGTCACAGCGAGAACATGCTAACTCCACACAGACAGCACCTGAGATGAGGGTCAAATGGTTGAATGGTGGAGTAGACACAATGGGCCGAAGGGCCTAATTCTTCTCCTGTGTCTTGCTGTCTAATGGAAGCCTAGTTTCTAGCGCTATGAGGCAGTAGCAGCTCCGCCAGCTATGCCACCATGCCACCCTTATGAAGCGTATGAAGCAGATCAAGCAATTGTATGTATGTGTTATTTGCCTGCATATAACTTTGAGTAAGGTTTTGAGTACACGTAACATAGTCATGGAGTCATACAGCGTGGAAACAACTCCTTTGGCCCAATTTGGCCCATGATGCCCCATCCACACTAGTCCCATCTGCCCGTGTTTGGCCCATATCCCTCTAAACAAGTTGAGTATAGGACCAAAGAGGTCCTTCTGTAGTTGTACAGGGCCCTAGAGAGACCACACCTGGAGTATTGTGTGCAGTTTTGGTCCCCTAATTTGAGGACATTCTTGCTATTGAGGGAGTGCAGCGTAGGTTTACAAGGTTAATTCCCGGGATGGCGGGACTGTCATATGCTGAGAGAATGGAGCAGCTGGACTTGTATACTCTGGAGTTTAGAAGGATGAGAGGGTATCTTATTGAAACATGTAAGATTATTAAGGGTTTGGACAGGCTAGAGGCAGGAAACATGTTCCCGATGTTGGGGGAGTCCAGAAACAGGGGCCACAGTTTAAGAATAAGGGCTAAGCCATTTAGAACGGAGACGAGGAAACACTTTTTCACACAGAGAGTTGTGAGTCTGTGGGATTCTCTGCCTCAGAGAGCGGGGGAGGCCGGTTCTCTGGATACTTTCAAGAGAGAGCTAGATAGGGCTCTTAAAGATAGTGGAGTCAGGGGATATGGGGAGAAGGCAGGAACGGGGTACTGATTGGGGATGATCAGCCATGATCACATTGAACGGCGGTGCTGGCTCGAAGGGCCGAATGGCCTACTCCTGCACCTATTGTCTATATCTATAAACCTTTCCGGTCCACCTACCCATCCCAGTGGCTTAGACGGTAGACAAAAGTGCTGGAGAAACGTTGCCTATTTCCTTCGCTCCACAGATGCTGCCTCACCCGCTGAGTTTCTCCAGCAATTTTGTCTACCTTCGATTTTCCAGCATCTGCAGTTCCCTCTTATAAACCCAGTGGCTTAGACTCTGCTTAAAGAGGATGCCAACATCGTGGATCATTCAAATATTAGTCTCGGAAAAAGTGCAATAATGCAAATGTAACAAACCTAAATGCAGATACAAACTCCCACCGGCACCATACAAATAAATAGACATATTTAATCAGCAACTTTATTGGGCAATGAGTGAATTAATAAACATTTGCAACTCTCAGTGATTGACTAATACATGAAGAACACATTGAAGAGGAGCTGATGATGAAGAATGAAGTCAGTTGGAATCTAAAAGTGTTGCCACAGCTGCTGTCAGCAATGCGAACATCACAAACCTCCACACACACAACTCAACCAATGTCAGCAGTTAGCATATTAACAGCCTTGAGCAAGATGAGTCCATGCAAAATGAAATGTAACAGGTTGGAATAATGTTCATAAGTTCATAAGTGATAGGAGCAGAGTTAGAAACATAAAAACATAGAAAATAGGTGCAGGAGTAGGCCATTCGGCCCTTCGAGCCTGCACCGCCATTCAACTCGCTAAAATTTAGAAGACTGAGGGGGGATCTTATAGAAACTTACAAAATTCTTAAGGGGTTGGACAGGCTAGATGCAGGAAGATTGTTCCCGATGTTGGGGAAGTCCAGGACAAGGGGTCACAGTCTAAGGATAAGGGGGAATTCCTTTAGGACCGAGATGAGGAAAACATTTTTCACACAGAGAGTGGTGAGTCTCTGGAATTCTCTGCCACAGAAGGTAGTTGAGGCCAGTTCATTGGCTATATTTAAGAGGGAGTTAGATGTGGCCCTTGTGGCTAAAGGGATCAGGAGGTATGGAGAGAAGGCAGGTACAGGATACTGAGTTGGATGATCAGCCATTATCATATTGAATGGCGGTGCAGGCTCAAAGGGCCGAATGGCCTACTCCTGCACCTATTTTCTATGTTTCTATGTTTCTAATTGATCATGGCTGATCATCCAACTCAGTATCCTGTACCTGCCTTCTCTCTGTACCCCCTGATCCCTTTAGCCACAAGGGCCACATCTAACTCCCTCTTAAATATAGCCAATGAAACTGGCCAATGAGCTGGCCTCCAGCGAGTACAAGACGAGTCTATCCAGTCTATCTTCATATGGAAGTCGTGCCTTACCAGGAATTAGCCCGTCAAGTCTACCCTGCCATTCAATCATGGCTGATCTATCTCTCCCTCCTAACCCCATTCTCCCGCCTTAGACAATAGACAATAGACATTAGACAATAGGTGCAGGAGTAGGCCATTCGGCCCTTCGAGCCAGCACTTCCATTCAATGTGATCATGGCTGATCATCCCAAATCAGTACCCCGTTCCTGCCTTCTCCGCATATCCCCTGACTCTGCTATCTGTAAGAGCCCTATCTAGGTCTTTCTTAAACGTATCCAGAGAACCAGCCTCCACCTCCCTCTGAGGCAGAGAATTCCACAGACTCACAACTCTCTGTGTGAAAAAGTGTTTCCTCGTCTCCGTTCTAAATGGCTTTCCCCTTATTCTTAAACTGTGGCCCCTGGTTCTGGACTCCCCCAACATCGGGAACATGTTTCCTGCCTCTAGCGTAACACGGTAGGGCAGAAGGGCCTATTTCTGTGCTGCGTATCTCAAAATTAAAACTAAACAGTAAGGCTCGTCATGCCTGTGATATGAGATATGTGAAACCGAGAGCAGATATAAGCAGTAGTCATGAATTTGGCCTTCTCTTGGACTGTCCAGGTGGAATTTAATGTTGCTGGGCATTGATGGGAGAAGTCCCGTTGAGGTGCCCGCGTCTCCACACTCAAGGGGTAACTCAGCCGTCAATGTGGAGCATGGGGATGCCATTGCAGGAGGTGGATTCCAAGGCTGTGCTCTGGGCGGTTCCCCGGGTCGTGCCGGCCAAACAGCACGCAGGCTTGTAGCGCTGAGACTTACGGCCACACATCACTTCCTTGAACATCTCCCTGAATCGGGTGGACAGCAGGTTGTAGAGGACCGGGTTAACCGCGGAGCTCAGGTAGAAAAACACACCTGAGACGACGTGGACGCACTGGTAGAGGGCGAGCATCCGTCCATTCCGGTAGGCTATCTGGATCCACAACAGGCGGTCAGTGTGAAACGGGGCCCAACACACTCCAAACACAATCACCAATACAACTGCGGGGAACAAAATGGCACAGGAGTAAAACATTACATGTGCTGGAGTCCTTCATTGCTGCAACTCAAAGTCCAATGCAAACACAATTACAAATCGATACTGAATCGCAGACTGTGGAATCCCGAGCCAAACACAAAGGGCGGCATAGTGGGAGACACAGACTGCTGGAGTAACTCAGCGGGTCAGGCAGCATCTGTGGAGAACATGGATAGGTGACGTTTCACAGGGTGCTGGAGTAACCCAGCGGGTCAGGCAGCATCTCTGGACAAGTGACAGTTCGGGTCATAGAAAATAAGTGCAGCAGTAGGCCATTCGGCCCTTCGAGCCAGCACTGCCATTCAATATGATCATGGCTGATCATCCAAAATCAGTACCCCGTTTCTGCTTTCTCCCCATATCCCTCGATTCCGTTAGTTCTAAGAGCTGCATCTAACTCTCTCTTGAATACATCCAACGAATTGGCCTCCACTGGCTTCTCTAGACCCGAAACGTCACCCATTCCTTCTCTCCAGAGGTGAAGGTGGAACAGCTGTGGAGTCTTACAGCGAATGCAGTGCCGGAGACCCGGGTCTGATCCTGACTACGGGCGCTGTCTGTACGGAGTTTGCACGTGACCTGCGTGGGTTTTCTCCAAGATATTCAGTTTCCTCCCACACCCCAAAGAAGTACAGGTTTGTAGGTTAATTGCCTTGGTAAATGTTAAAATGTCCCTAGCACACCAAAACTGCACACAATACTCCAGGTGTGGTCTCACTAGGGCCCTGTACAACTGCAGAAGGACCTCTTTGCTCTACTCAAGAGCCAAAAATCCGTAGCCTCCCTTTGATCTGGTATTTTGTTGGTTCACATGCTTGATCAGTGGTGTTTTATCATTAATGTTTTAATATTATGAATGTTTAGTGTTTTCTGAGTCATTCGTAACTGTCACTGTATGTCATGTTGTTACATGCGGGCGGAGCACCAAGGCAAATTCCTTGTATGTGAATACTTGGCCAATAAACTTACTTACTTACTCAACTCCTCTTGTTATGAAGGCCAACATGCCATTCGCTTTATTCGCTGCCTGCTGTACCTGCACGCTTTGCTTACTTACTCCAGCTTATTGTGTGTGTGTACTGAATGGTGACTGAGTTGCGCGACAGTAAGCGAGGCACGGCTTTGGACTTACGCAGCATTTTGTTGATCTGCCGATTCTTCAGCTTCTCCTCGTGTTTGCGGGCGACCTGGTAGCTCCCAGCTCCTGAATCCAGCTGGCTGTGGGAGAATGCCCCCTCTCGCCGGAGCTGCAGGCCGATGAGCAGGTGCAGGGTGCTGATGGTGACCATGGGCAGCAGGAAGAAGATCAGGGTGGTGGTCTGGATGACCAGGTTGTAGAGCCAGAGTGGTCGCAGCAAGACGCACAAGGCGGATTCCAGCATCAGCTCGCCAGACCGTGTCTTCAGGTAGTGGATGCCGTGTAGACTGGTGTTGGGGATGGCGAGGACGCACGACAGCGCCCACAGCGCTATGATAACTCGCCTGGCGTGAGCTCTGGTCACGATGTACTTGGCCTTCAGCGGGTGCAGTACAGCTATGTACCTCTCCACGCTGAGAGCGGTCACGTTTAGGACCGATGCGAAGCACACCGTTTCAAAGAGGAACGTCTTGAAGTAGCAGCCGGCTTGCCCAAAGAGGAAGGGGTAGTTCCTCCACATCTCGTAAACTTCCAGAGGCATCCCGATGGCCAGCACCATCAGGTCGGACACGGCCAGGCTGAACAAGTAGTAGTTGGTCGGGGTCCTCATGACCTTGTGCTTGGCTATAACAAAGCAAGTCAAGGCGTTGCCTATGGAGCCCACCACGAAGATGCCCAGATAGATGCAGCAGGTGGGCGTGAAGAAGGACCACGTGCGGGGCCCCAGGTGATGGAGGAGGTAGTCACCCCTGGTCCAGTGGTCCCCATGGTCGCTGCCGTTGGCCGACAGGTTCTGCTGAGGGGAGGTTGAGTTGCAGAAGGCCCGCTGGAGATCTAGGGTCAGATGGTCTGGAGAACCCATCTCGCCGCAGTCGTCCGCCAGTCCTTCGCTCAGCCCCACGTCCATGCTCGCCCGCCCGCCGCTCTGCAACTGCAAGAGTTAACACGGTGCGAATGTGTAAAGGCATGGTGACAAAAAGATCACGGCCAGACACATCACCCCTTCCTCCCCTCCACACACGCAGCCTGCCCCGCTGAGTTACTCCAGCATTATTTCGTCTATCTCCATTAAATATGATCCATTTTGCCCCGATCCAAACCTCGTAATGTTTTCACAGTCATTTGCAAGCTGTGTTTTACAAATGAATAATAGTGTGAGAGAATATTGTTTTACAAACACAGCTTCCAAATTAGCTTCCAAATTACCTCCCATTATCTGGCAATATCTCACACAACTCTGGTAACAAATGAAGTTATGTTCAACAAACAAACCTTACAAATTATTGGCAAATATTGCGAGATAATATTGTTTTACAAACAAAAAATCCAAATTACTGTCAAATATTGTGAGTTAATATTATTTAATAGACAATAGACAATAGGTGCAGGAGGAGGCCATTCGGCCCTTCGAGCCAGCACCGCCATTCAATGTGATCATGGCTGATCATCCCCAATCAGTACCCCGTTCCTGCCTTCTCCCCATATCCCATGACTCCGCTATCTTTAAAGCCCTATCTAGCTCTCTCTTGAAAGTATCCAGAGAACCGGCCTCCACCGCCCTCTGAGGCAGAGAATTCCACAGACTCACAACTCTCTGTGAGAAAGTGTTTCCTCGTCTCCGTTCTAAATGGCTCACCCCTTATTCTTACACAATACTTTTTGCCCCTTTCCAAACCTGGCAATGTTTTCACAGTAATTTGCAAGCTGTGCTTTACGACTGAATAATATTGTGAAACGTTGTCAGATAATATTGTTTTACAAACACAGCTTCCAAATTAGGTTCCAAATTACATCCCATTATCTGGCAATATCTCACACACTCTAGAAGTTATGTTCAACAAACAAACCTTACAAATCACTGACAAATATTGTGAGATAATATCGTTTTACAAAAACAGAAGCTTCCAAATTATGGTGAAAATATTGTGAGGTAATATTATTTTACAAACAAAAAATCCAAATTACTGTCAAATATTGTGAGATCATATTATTTTAACATCAGACATTTCCAAATGACTGTGAAATATCGCAACAGGAAAGGAACCTGAGGTGCAACTAGCTCATGAGGGATTTCCACTCTCATATAATGACAGAAAATAAGATAAAACCCCTCCAGAGAAACGCACATTGTAAATATCAGAGGCTTAGTAAGAAAAATAAAAGATGAGAAAGGTTGAATATTCGCGCTGAGTTACTCCAGCACTCTGTGAAACGCCACCTATCCTTGTTCTCCACAGATAGAAACATAGAAACATAGAAATTAGGTGCAGGAGCAGGCCATTCGGCCCTTCGAGCCTGCACCGCCATTCAATATGATCATGGCTGATCATCCAACTCAGTATCCTGTACCTGCCTTCTCTCCATACCCCCTGATCCCTTCAGCCACAAGGGCCACATCTAACTCCCTCTTAAATATAGCCAATGAACTGGCCTCAACTACCTTCTGTGGCAGAGAATTCCACAGACTCACCACTCTCTGTGTGAAAAAAAGTCTTTCTCATCTCGCTTTTAAAGGATTTCCCCCTTATCTGCCTGACCCGCTGAGTTACTCCAGCACTCTGTGAAACGTCCCCTATCCATGTTCCCCACAGATGCTGCCTGACCCCAGCATTGTGTGTCTGTATCAGCGTGTGTATGACGGATGGTTGCAATCCAAACCCTGGGTATAAAGGACATCGACTCACAGCGGTTTGAAGCAGTGCTTGTCCTTTTTCGAGCTGGGGTTGGCTGACTCTCCTGAAGTCAGTCCTGAAGTCCCGGTGAAGTCCTTCAAGCCGCCTCGAAGGCAAGTCCGACGCGAGGAACTGCAGATGCTGGAACCTTGGGCAAAAACCACAAAGTGCTGGAGGAACTCGGCGGGCCAGGCAGCAGCTGTGGGGGGGATGGACAGAGGATGTCGGAGACTCTGCTTCAGACTGACAGCTTCGCCCTGACACCGCCTGCTCTCTCCGTCTCCGTCTGTGTCTCCGGCTCCCTGTCCCACCACTGATGCGCGAACACACACCTTCAAACTCCACAGCGCTCCTCTCGCCCGGCAAGAACCATTCAGTGTGTCGGCAGGAACTAATAACTGCACTGGCTGGTTTTAAACCGAAGACAGACACTATATATAACAAGTCTCCAGTGTTTAAGAAAGACCTGCAGATGCTGGGAAAATCAAAGGCAGACACAAAATGCTGGAGAAACTCAGCGGGTGAGGCAGCATCTGTGGAGTGAAGGAAATAGGTGACGTTTCGGGTCGAGACCCTTCTTAAAGTCTGAGGAAGGGTCTCGACCCCAAACCTCACCCATTCCTTCTTCCCAGAGATGCTGCCTGTCCCGCTGAGTTACTCCAGCATTTTGTGTCTACGATTTAAACCGGCAGCTGCAGATCCTTCCTACACAATAATAAAAAGTTGGACTGGCATTGTGTGTGTGTAGTGTGTGTGTGTGTGTGTGTGTGTGTGTGTTACACTACCCCAGCATTGTGTGTGTGTGTGTGTGTGTGTGTGTGTGTTACCCCAGCATGTGTGTGTGTGTGTGTGTGTGTGTGTTACCCCAGTGTGTTACCCCAGCATTGTGTGTGTGTGTGTGTGTGTGTGTGTGTTGTTACCACAGATTATGTGTGTGTGTGTGTTGTGTGTGTGTGTGTGTGTGTTACCCCCAGCATTGTGTGTGTGTGTGTGTGTGTGTGTGTGTGTGTGTACCACCAGCATTGTGTGTGTGTGTGTGTGTGTGTGTGTGTTGTTACCCCAGCATTGTGTGTGTGTTGTGTGTGTGTGTGTGTGTGTGTGTGTGTTGTGTGTGGACCCCCCCAGCATTGTGGTGTGTGTGTGTGTGTGTGTTTGTGTGTGTGTGTGAGAGAGTGGTGTGTGTGTTGTGTGTGTACCACTCCAGTGTGTGTGTGTGTGTGTTGTGTGTGAGTTACATTGTGTGTGTGTGTTGGTGTGTGTGTGTGTGTGTGTGTGTGAGAGAGTCCTCCCCAGCATTGTGGTGTGTTTACCCCATCATTGAGTGTTGTGTGTTGAGTTACCCAGCATTGTATTTTGTGTGTGTGTGTGTGGTGTGAGTGTGTGTGTGTGTGTCACTCCTTCATGTGTGTGTGTTGTGACGAGGTCCAGCATTGTGTGTGTGTTTGAGTTACCCCACATTGTGTTGTGTGTGTTTGTTTGTGTGTGTGTGAGAGAGTTAACCCCCAGCATTGTGTGTTGTGTGTGTGTGAGTTACCCCAGCATTGAGTTGTGTGTGTGTGAGTGTGTGTGTGTGTGGGGAGAGTTTAAACCCTCCCCAAAAAATTTAAAATTTAAAAATTAAATAATTTGAATATAAAAATTACTTAATAGAATTATATCAACAAAAAATTAAAATAACTCCCGCATTGTGTGTGTGTGTGTGTGTTACCACCTTGTGTGTGTGTGTGTGTGTTTACC
>CM069144.1:4439145-4441645 GCA_035221665.1 Okamejei kenojei
CTGATGAGACAAAAATTAGAAGTTTTTGCCTAAAATGCCAAACGCATTGTAGTGGAAAACAAACACTGCACATCACCCTGAACACACCATCCCCCACTGTGAAACATGGTGGTGGCAGCATCATGCTGTGGGATGCTTTTTCTTCAAGCAGGACAGGGAAGCTAGGTCAGAGTTGATGGGAAGATGGATGGAGCCAATAACAGGGTTAATCTTGGAAGAAAACCTGTAGAGTCAGCAAAAGATGAGACTGGGGCGGAGGTTCACCTCAGCAGGACAATGACCCAACATACTCCAGAGCTACCATGGGAAAGGTTTTAGATCAAAGCATATTCATTGTTAGAATGAGTGAACAAAGAAAAGAGAAAAGTGAAATGGAGAAAAGAATGACAGCAACCAGTTCAAAGTGCAGACTAAATCCATGGGGGGGGGGGGGGGGGGGCGAAGCTCTGGCAAAACTTGAAAATTGCTGTCACAGACGCTCTTCTCCATCCAATCCGACTGAGCTTGAGCTATTTTGCAAAGAAAATGGGCCAATCAATGACCAGTCTCTAGATGTGCAAAGCTGATAGAGGACAACCCCAAAAGAGATTGCAGCCTGTAATGTGACAGCGAAAGGTGTTCTACAAAGTATTGACTCAGGGGCTAATACTTTTGCACGCACACATTGTCAGTTTTTTATTGTAATAAAATTTGGAAACCATGTATCTTTTTCCTTCCACTTCACTATTTGCACCACTCAGTGTTGGTCTGTCACAATAACATCCCAATAAAATACACTTACGATTGTGGTTGTAACGTGACAAAATGTGGAAACGTCAAAGGGTATGAATACTTTGCAAGGCCACTTATACATTGTTATTTTTTATTTTTTTTTTTAACAACCCACCTTATACATATACCCATATTATATACACACACACACACACATATAAGATTGATATAGATGATAAAACACTCCTGATTTGACTCTTGATGTGTGTGTGTGAGTCTCTGTGTGGATATATGTAATAATAATGTATATATACATGTCTATGATGAGAGTTGACGGCGCTGGGCCTGTACTCGCCGGAGTTTAGAAGCTATGATGTGGACCTCATTGAAACTTACAGGAATAGTGAAGATGGATGTGGAGAGGATGTACCACTAGTGGGAGAGTCTATGAACGAAGGTCACAGCCTCAGAATCTAAAGGACATTCTTTTAGGAAAGGAGATGAGGAGAAATTTCTTTTAGGTCAGAGGGTTGGTGAATCTGCGAATTCATTGCCACGACGGCTGTGGAGGCCAAGTCATGGATATTTTTAAGCAGAGCTAGATAGATGTTTGATTAGTGCGGGGTCAGGATTAACGGGGAGAAGGAGGAGAATGGGTTTAGGGGGGAGGATAGATCAGCCGCGATTGAATGTGAGTGACTTGATTGGCCGAATGGCCAAATCTCTCCTATCCATACGTACGATACGTGACGAGGGAGGCATTGCTTTAAGTGAGCGTATGGTTGGCAGAACCAGCAACGCACGGGCCAAAGGATTTTGTTATTGTTCAATGTTCTCTGCTTATGCAGATTCAAGCATGAACAGGAAAACATTTACACAATTTAACAAATACTAAAAAAAATAAAAAACAACTATTAAAGAAATACACAAAAAGCCGGAATAACTCAGGCGGGATGGCAGCATCTCTGAGAGAAAGAATGGGTGAACCAGTTCGGTCGAGTACCTCCTCTCCGAGATGCTACTGGAGTGACTGAGTGACTCCAGCTTTTTTGTGACTATCTTCGGTTAAACCAGCATCTGCAGCTCCTTCCTACACATTTTAAAACAAAAAACGAAAATATTTCTATGTAAACAACAGTTTCCAATAATGGAATGAATAAAGAAATTATTTTTTGTGGGGTAATCAAAAAACCGAGGATATTGGTTTAAGAGAGAGGGGGAAATGTAATGGGTTTCTTGAGGGCAACTTTTCCAACAGAGAGTAATGAGTTAGGGTATACCTAACAAGCTGCTGAGGAGGTAGTTGAGTGCCGGTACGTACAACACTTGGGGCCTGGTAAATGGAAGAAAGTTTTGAGTGAAATATACTAACACAGAAAATGTGGGAACTAGCATAGATAGGGGCATATTGGGTCAATAGACGATAGACAATAGGAGCAGGAGTAGGCCATTTGGCCCATCGAGCTAGCACCGCCATTCAATTAATCATGGCTGATCATCCCAATCAAGTACCCATCCCCCCCCCCGTTTCCTTCCTGGCCTTCTTTTTATTCCCCCCATATTCCCCGACTCTACTAACTCCGCTATCTTTTAAGAGCCCTATCTAGCTCTCTCTTAAAGTATCCGAGAGCCGGTCCTCCACCGCCCTCTGAGGCAGAGAATTCCACAGACTCACAACTCCCTGTGTGAAAAAGTGTTTCCTCGTCTCCGTTCTAATTGCGTTACCCGTTATTCTTAATAAGTAAGTAAGTACGTTTATTGGCCAAGTATTCACATACAAGGAATTTGC
>CM069144.1:4446645-4454145 GCA_035221665.1 Okamejei kenojei
CGCGCACAACACACACTCCCACACACACACAACACGAACGTCGCACAAACCCACTACACACACACACACACTCACGGCACACACCACACAACCCACACACACACACGCACCACTCATGCACACACACACACACACACACACACACACACACCACACACACACGACACACGCACACACACACGCGGACACACACACACACACGCCACACACAGCCGCGGGCACACGCGGCACACACACGCACACACACACACACACAACACACACACACACACCCAACACACACACCACAGCGCGCACACACACACACACACGCGCGGGCACACAGGACACACCACACTCCACACCCCACACTCGCACACACACACACACACACACACACACACACGCGGGCACCACACACACTCAACACACAAAGCACACCGGTCATCACACACACACACACACACACACGCAACGCGGGCACACACAACATGGCACACACACACGCCGGGGCCCACACCACACACCCCGCGCACACACACACACACGCTCACGGCGGGCAACATTGTACCATCGCGGAACACGAGATATAATCAGAGAATCAAGGAAATACACACACACAAACGCCACACACACACACACACGCACTAAGTAACACACACACACACACACGCCCACAGGAACACGCACACACACAGACACACACACACACACAACGCGGCCACTACGCGTGCACACACCGCACAACACACACACACACACACACACACACAACACGCACGCACGACCACAGCAACACACACGTGCGCACACTCCGCACACACACACACGCGGGCACACACACACACGCACACGCGGGCACAAACCACCACACGCGCGCCACACGCCACACACACACACACCACACAACTACCAACGCGGGCTCACACACACACACAACACTCGCACACACATCAAACACTACACACACGCACGACACACACACACACACTCACACACACACCACACACACACGCACAACACTCACACACGCCGCACACGCGGGGTGGTGGGGGGGGGCCACACACACACACACACACGCACAGCACACAACACACAAATACAAATCCACACACACATGCAACACACCACACCCAACCACGCACACGCGGGCACACACACATGACACACACACACACACGCGGGCAACACACATGCACGCGCACTACCGCGCAACACACACACACCCACGCGGACCCACGGGACACACGACGTCACACACCACACACACACGCACACACACACACACACACGCACAACTCCCAGCACACACACACACACACACACACACACACACAGCACAAAACCGAAGACATCATGCACACGCACACGCACACACACACACACACACACACACACACACACACACACACACACACACACACACGCACACGCGGGCACACACACACACACACACACACGCACACGCGGGCACACACACACACACACACACACACACACACACACACACACACACACACACACACACACACACACACACACACACACACACACACACACACATTGCAAAGGCGGGGTCCAGGGAAGGCGAGGGAGCGCTGTCTGAAATTCACACCCGCGATGAACAGGAAGGTAAAAGACGGCTGCGCAGTGTACGGTAAGTCCTTTAGAGAGCACATAGCAGGGGGTGAGGGAGAAGGGGCAAGAAGGAGAGAGAAGGGGAGAAAGGGGAGAGAAGGGAGAGAGGGGAGAGAAGGGCAAGAGAGGGGAGAGAGGGGAGAAACTTTTAAGAAGCCAGACAAATTTTAATAAAGTTTAGCGGGCATTTAACGTTACCGGTCGGTTTTCCTTGGTTCTGAAAACTCCAAAGAGCCAATTAAAATGCCCGGTCAGCAAAGGAGATTGCCTATGGCTACCCTCGACTGCCTTGCGACCCCACTCCACTGCACTACGAGTTCAAAAGATCCACACCGACCAATTTTTACTCACGGAGATTTTTTCAACATGCTGAAAATTTTTCCTCGACCAAATTGAGGCCGTGAGCAGGGCCGGCCCTAGGCCGATTGGGCCGATTTATCCAAATTGGGCCCCGTGCCCAAGGGGGACCCCACGTTAATATTCCGTATTTCAGATGGAAATACAAATTCGCTTTGTTAAATAAAGATTTCTTTTAAAACATTCGCCATACGGATTTTTTTACAAAATGAACATGGGTAACAACCGCTGTGAATAATAAACGATGTGTTAACTGCTACTGTAGCAGTTAACAGCCAGTAATTTTACTTCGGAGTCACGTGAGTGACTACGTGAATAGAAGCCCGTACAGCCGTTGGTGCGTCATGACGTCAGACGCTGGTGCAGTCGGGAACGGTTGGAGCAGCAGCGCTCCTCCGAGCGGTAAGTTTAAACAGGTTACACGAAAAGCTGGAGAATTCAGCGGGTGCAGCAGCATCTAAGGAGCGAAGGAGATGGGCGACGTTTCGGGTCGAGACCCTTCTTCAGACTTCGCCCTCCATTCTCCAGCATCTGCAGTTTTCGTTTAACAGGTTTAAACGGAGGAACGGTTGTTGAAATACTTTACCACAGGTCATTTCTGCGACGGTTGGGAGTAGAATATGTTGCAGAAAGTAAAAAGGTGTTGGCGAGGCGCTCCGGGGTAGAAAGGAGAGTGACCAGGAAGGTGGTTGTTGAGGATGGAGCCCGTCTGTACACCTGGTCCGGTGCTGCTACACAGCCAGTGGTTGCGGGACCCACTGCCGGGGGGCAGTGGAGGACTTGTCAGTAGGGCGGAAGGGCCACTGGCACGTCTCTGTGGCCCGTAAATGAGTCGGGCCTGGAGGTTATACACCTCCATAGGAGAGTCCGTTTGCTCACGTCTCTCCCACCGAATTCTATTACAAAAGAATGCTCGACAGGGACCACTCCCGTGAGGAGGAGATGGTGCCCAAGCCAGGCTGATGGATAGCTTGTGCTAGCAGCACCTGTTTTCAGGGCTGCAGAACTATCCTGCCTGTGAGGAGGATGTTCCACTCCGTGAGGAGAGTGGTGCCCAAGCCAGGCTGATGGAGAGCTTTGTGCTAGCAGCACCTGTTTTCAGGGCTGCAGAACTATCCTGCCTGTGAGGAGATGTATCAATCAGGGCCGTTTGCTGACACTGTTTCTATGCTGGGGGAGAGCAAGGTGTTCGGTTGGAGGTAATTCCAACATTGCGGGAAGTTTTCTGAGTGTAGAGAGGCAGGAAAGGCGATGATGTAGAATTGGCCGAAGCCATTCAGTAGCTGCCTCCCACCAGTTACAGGAGCTAGCTATGGATGAAGTAGCAAAAAACTATAAAGCTCCTGTTTAATTGTGATCTCTCCTGAAGTACCGTGGTTAATCACCAAAATAGGTCATAGATGGTATGCCTGCTAGGGCCCAGGAGATGAAGTTTTAAAAAAGTGCTTAAACTGTTGTAAGCAGTATTACAGCTGTGGTGAAAGTTAATTGAATACAAATGATATGGTTGAAGCACACCAGGATGAACCTGGGACTACCTTTGTAATGCAATTTGAAATTAATAATGTCGGGAGGGCCGCTATTAGGCCAGTGCTAACCCGAATTTGGCGAGTTGTGCAAACCGACCAGTGTACCGCCACGAAATTGTTGTTTGGTGTAACCTTGCAAAAAGGTCAAAGACTGTTATGAGGTTGTTAAACCATGGCCCTCATTAAGCCAGCTGGGAAGCAAGCAAAAAAAGGTTCTCTACAAGAATCGAGGACAACAAGGCCGCAAGAAAGATGCTGGTAAGGAATATAACATTGACAGACGATGAATTAACTGATGTTCCTGTTCAAATTGGGGAAGTAAAATTGTTCTCAACAATGGCAGCAGTTGACATCAGATTTTGTTCATACTTAGTGTTATTGAAGGGGTGAAAAATTGGATTTTACTATGACAGTCAACTAATCAACATTTCCTAGTCGTAAACTTATTTTCAGATGAGGAAAATGTTCTTATTCAAGCAGAGATTCAGTCGTTACATAAGAGGGGTAATTGAGCCTTCTGTCCCCATCAAAGTCAACAATATCTGTCAAGTATATTTCCTCAGATCAAAAAAGACTGGGGGATGTAGAATTATTCTGGATTTATCGAAATTTGAACAAATTTGTTTGTTTATAGGCATTTCAAATGGAGAACTTTACCACACGGGCAAACATCTAGTGTCCAAAGGGTAATTATATGGCAACCATTGATTTTTCAAGAATGCGTATTACGCAGTGTCTATTCATGGTGATGATAAGAAGATATTTGAAAATTTATTTGGATGACTGAGCTGTGGCAATTCAGGACATTGCCGAATGGATTAACTTCAGCTCCTAGATTATTTACCAAAATTGGTAAAACCACCTGTGATAGCATTGCTTAGAGGTCTTCAGGGGCATGTGGTAATTTGGCCTATTAGATGATTTCTGGTTGATGTTGAAAGACTCATGCCAGAAACTTACAATCATCAGTTTCAGTTGTTTAAAACACTTTTGAACAAATGGGATTTGTATTCACCCAGGTAAATCTAAATTATCACCAGTCCACATTATTGATTATCTGGTATTTACCATTAATTCAATCACATGTTGGTAACTTTGCCCAGGGATAAATTGAAATCAGTTAATTGAGGACTGAGTTGAATCTCGTTGGAGAACAACTGGCCTTTGATTAGACAAGTAGCCAGTTTTATTGGGAAGTTTGTTGCAGCCTTTTCCAGCTGTGCAGTATTGTCCTCTGCATTATCAACAATTACAACCATCAAAGGAACAGAGCACTGAGAAATACAAAGGGCTATTTTTGATAGGGGCCTATGCAGTTGTCCATCTGGGGCGATTGCCAGACATACAATGGTGGATAGTACATGTTTCAAAAAATTAAAGGAAGGTTTCGTGGAATCACCCTCACTGATATTACAGACTGATGGTGAGTGCACTGGTTGGGGTGCAAACAGATATGTCTTCTAGTTGTGGAGGCAGATGGAATGTGGATGAGACATCGCTTCTCTTTTCAATTAAGAGGGATTGATTATTTAGAGTTGTTTGGGCACCTGTATGGGCTCAAAGCTTATTGTTCTACCAAGGAGGGATCTGCATGTGCAGCTCAGATTCCACAACACCACAGCAGTGGCATATTGTAAACCACCATGGGTGGAGTTAAGTCACAGTCTTGTGATAGACTGGCTAACCAGATTTGGAGCTGGTGTATTGACCAAAATATCTGGCTTTCAGCACTTTATTTGCCAGGAAGAGTCACTGTCAGTTAATGACAACATTGAATGGATGTTAAATCAGGATGTGTTTTAACCAAATGATTGATCAGTATGCATTGCCAGATATTGACTTGTTTGCATCTCGATTAAATCATCAGTTACCTAGATATGTTTCATGTAACCAATACTGGGGCAGTAGCAGTGGATGCATTTCGCTGCATTGGGGGAGGAATTTTGTGTATGTATTTCCTTCATCTGTCTCATCAGCAATGTTTGCAAAAGATCAAGGAGGACTTCCGCTTCAGGGGTATTGGTAGTGCCAGATTGGCCTACACGAGCATGGTTTCCGTTGTATTACAAATGGCTAGGAGAGCCTTACATGCTTATGCCCAAGAATAAAAATCTACTGGTAAATCCAGTCACTGGGATCAACATCCTTTATAGGATCGTATGATCTGTTAATTTGCAGATTTTAAGGAGGGCCATACCTGGGGAGAGGACTGTCTCATCGGATGGTGGGATGTTCTCACGTCGTCCTGCAGGGATAGTACACACAGCAGCAATATATCACCTATATAAGGAAGTGGAGCAATTCTGCCTACAGCAGGAATTTGTATATCACACGGCAGGGATCACGGATGTATTGGAGTTTTTGTCAACTCTTTATTTTGACCAAAAAAATTAAGTACAGTGCAATAATTCAGCCAGAAGTGCTCTGTCTTCTTATTTACCTATGAATGCAGAATTGCATACAGTAGGGACACATCCGTAGTTCACGATTCATGAAGGGAGTATTTCATTCTAATCCTCCTAAACATCAGGTTATGCCGGTATTTGCAATTGTGATGGAGTTTTATGCTTCTTTGCCAGTGGCTCCGTTACAAGCCCTATCTATAGCCAAATTAACTATGAAGGTGGTCATGCTTATGGTGTTGGTTTCAGCCCAACGTGTACAAAAGTTGCAAAAGCTACGCAAGCTAAGAATGCATGTGTCGGCTGATGCCATTATATTTTATGTCTAATGATTTGCTTAAACATAATAAAAGAGGCATGACAGGATGTAAGATTGTGTTTTCAGCATACCCCTCAGATGATCGCTTGTGTGTAGTCTCACATTAATCTCGTTACATTGAGATTAACTAAACCTCTGAGAGGAACAGAGATTGGCTTTGTTTATTAGTCACAAAAACCACACAGTAAGGTACGGTGCAAACGATTTCAAGGTCCTCGCGTCCACAGGATGTCCAGTGAGCTAACTTTTCAGAGGTTTTGTCACAAGTCCAATTTCAAGGCTCGGGTGTTTGCTGATTCTGGTGTCAGTACTGTTACATTTTCCCCTGAGTTAGAGGGGTTTGTTAATGATTTGTTTGTAAATAAACTGTTATTTCATTTAACAAACAAATGTATTACTGATGCATGATTGATTTTTTAACGACTTTTGAGTCAATCCAGGCAGTGTGAACGTCGATTTTGGTCAGTCTGCGGCGTGAATTCACAGTGCTTTGAAGTCTTCACGAGTCACCTCACGTGACTCCGAATAAAATAGTAAGATTAAACGAGAACTTACCAGTTTGAAATTTGATCTTTATTTTATGAGGAGTCGAGTTGAGGGACTACGTGCCCTCCGCTCCCACCCTCATATATCTCATCTGGTAGTTCTAGTTTTATCATCTTACCGTTATACTTCGGTCATTGTTAGCTGTGAATTCATTCCGCTGCTTTGAAGATTGACGCACCAACGGCTGTACGGGCTTCTATTCACGTAGTCCCTCAACTCGACTCCTCATAAAATAAAGATCAAACTTCAAACTGGTAAGTTCTCATTTAATCTTACTATTAACAAGTAGTTATACAATGGGTCATCAATGCATCGATCCACATTCCTCAGTAAATGCGTTAAATTGTGCCACTCGCTGCCACCGGAGCGGCCGAGACTCTGGTCTGGACCCGGGTTGGTTGGGTGGGTCTACAGGGCGGCAAGTCCCAGCGCCTCAGCGAACTCGGCCGCGAGTATTCAACGCTAAACGCCGGGAGCGGCCAGTGTGCGTGAGAGGAGGGGGGGCGAGAAAGGGTCAGATTTGTATTAAATCGGCGGCGTACCGGCCCGCTTTTGGTTGGGGGGGATAGAGTTAAAAGACCTGAAGCAGAAACGAAAGACAACAGGCAGGATAAGAGCGAGAGGGAGACAATCTGTGGATAAACAGATCTGGGGGATGTGTTAACTTGTTCGGTGCCGGTACAGGAGGTTTGAGTCTGGGTTAACATTGGTGTCGGGGTTAATGTCCAGG